>CAUZXS010000206.1:0-89830 GCA_963585895.1 Sepioteuthis lessoniana
CATGGAAAAACTTTTATAATGCAGTCATAGGAGGAATAGGAAAGCTTCTCAGTCCTCATGCCTTAAAATCACTAAAGAGCATAGAGAAAATCCTACTGAGAATGATATGTGCTTCATTAAATAGTAACCCTTGCAAAAAAAAAGCATCTCTTGCTACAGTCCCATTATTGCCAGTAATAAAACAGACATCATCACCTTCTATGAGCTATCTTCTCTTATCTGACACATTCCCAAAAACAATCACCAGGGGAGATATGAATGCACAAATAGACAAAAACAGAAATACCAAATTCTGCTTAAACAACTTATCAAATAGATATAAGGAATATCTAACAGATTTTTCACTCAAGAACAGGCTAGGTTAATATGCCTAAATACTAAATTCCAAAAAAAAGGGAGGGAAAACTATGGACCTACACTTACTCAAAAATACTCTAAAGCACAGCTAGATTATATATTCATGAACAAGAAGTGGATAAATAATACTGTGAACAATGAGGCATAGTTCTCTTTTGAGGCAGTATCTTCTGATCACAGAAGAATCTCAAAGATTTGCTTGAGTCTATGCAGAAATAAGACACAAATAGTTAAAGCTTTACAATATGACTGATCCTCACACACCAATAGTGATATTAGAAACCATTATACAGTAACTGAAAGAAACAAGTCAGATATTCTGCAGGAGACATCTGAAAAACAAATGACAAATATGAAAACTTTGTTACTGCCCATATAGAAGCAGCATCCAAATGAATTCCAACAAAACCAAAAGCCAAATGTACAGTTTCATGGGAAGCAATAGCAATTAGAAAAAAATTAGATAATATGAAAATAGCAACCTTACTTAATAAAAGAAATCTAACAAATGCCAATGCGCAAAAACTTAAGAAATCCCAGTGAGAACTAACACATACCATAAAGAACAACTAGAATACATTCAAGGCCAAATCAATAAAATCTGAAACTCAGTAGAAGATAGACAATCACAATTAACATGGCAGAGAGTAAATGAAGTGAGCAGAAGGAAGAGCACATAGAAAGCAAAACTAAAAGCTGTCAGCTAAGAAGAAAGAATACAGAAGTGGAAAGAACATTTCAAGAATCTACTTGGAAACTCCCCGAAAGTCACTGATAAACCTATCAAAAAAATTATTAATAAATAATTCGACATCAAACTGGAACAGTTTACAAAGGAAGAACTTAACATAGTACTGAAAAAATTAAAAGCAGAAAAGCTGCAAACTTCAATACTTCCAGAAATATAGAAAACAAGGAAATTTGATGACATATTTCTTTGATTATGCAATGCTGTCTATAAACAAAACAATAGGAGAAATGGACAAAAGGCAACATCATCCTCTTCCCTAAGAAAGGTGACATCAGAATCACTAAGAACTACAGAGGCATAACTCTGCTAAAAAATGGTTAAAAACAAATAAAAGATTATGGGAAGAAAAATTTCAAATCATCTTAATCCTATTTCTCTGGCGACCATAGTCGAGAGCAACCAGAAGGCTCCCTTTTCAATAGCTACTACACCGAAGTGTAGGGGAGGACACTACTCCTTTCTCTGGATTGCTCCACTTTACCCTTGATATGTACCTTATGTTGCTGAGTGCTAAGCAAAGAGGTATCAAGTACCATTTTTAAAGTCTTTGGTATGACACGACTTGGGATTGAACCCAGGTCTCTCGGGCCATTGGCAAACACTCTACCCACTAGGCCATAGCACTAAAAAAAAGTGTAGATAACTCTAATATAACAATAGTATATAATAAATGTTTCTTTGTCAGACACATGTTAAGTTTTAATGAGATCCTTATATACTAATTGACAAGATATTCAGTTTACAAATGGCTTATTCGAACAATATTTGAGAAGTGGATATCTGCCTTGAAAAAGTACAATTCTTTAAATGATGAATTGTTTCTTACAGGACAAAGACTTTAGTATTATTTGTTTCATTATGCAACAAAGTGACAATCATTATCATTGTCACAGATGGATCTTGAATAACAAAAGCTTCATTAATGATTAAAACATTGATAGTCAAGTTGACCTTGCAGAGGTTAATACATTTGAATAGACACTACAAAATAGTGAGAGAAGCCATCATATTTTTTTTTTAAGAACAAAATTTGGATGGGTATAGTCTATCAGATATAGAGGTCATTTCTCAGAAATTTGTCTTTTCAGGAATAAAAACGTAAATATATTTCAAATTTTCTTTGGATAAAAGGAGATTTAGACCTTATTAATCCTCAATTTTGTAGATAAATTTTCCTTTTGCATTGAGAAACAAGATTGTCCTATATATTTCCACCCCACGTGTCTATTCTGTTTTATTTATCCATTGGATCTGAAGAAGTCCAGTTATATTTTTCTTCATGTTTTTGGTTTACACCAGAAACTGAAAAACAGGATGGAAATAAATTTATAATCCTAAATTAACCGGTCTTTGGATTTTTTCTTAAAGAGATATATATATATATATATATATATATACACATTACTAAAATTCTTATTATATATATGGTTTATTTAAGGCCAAAAATTGATTCATTTGTAAATGTTTGATTATAATAACTATTCATATTTTTCAATATTCCATTGCAATCATTTTTTCTAAATCACCTTTTTTTTGGTCGACAATAATCATTTGTTTGCAGTTGCATGGTATTAAGCACTCCAAAATAATGCAAATAATTTCCCTACAGTAATATGGTTGTAAATGTTCCTATCTAATACTAATAATTTATGGATAATCATATGATTTCAAGTAATTATTCCTATCTAATGGTATTTTTTGCACAGTTATGTAGTTTTAACTATTCCTATCTAATACAAATAATTTTCAAACAGATCAATTTGATCCATAGATGAGATTTTAACTGGTACATTTCCAGATCAAAATGAACCAGGGAGTAAAGGCAATAAATGGAGTACACTAAACTCCCCAAAGCTCCAAAACTGGAGCCTTACCACAAGATACAGTTAAGTGTCATACCCATGACATATAATGAGGAATGTGACCATTATGTGTTTATGACTGAAATTTATTTTTAAAATTATGACTATCATTGCAGTGCAATGGTTATTTTTGCAAATATTTTTGAGTAGGCCAACATAGAAAAGTTCCTGACAAGAAAATCATATTGGTATGGCATGGAAATTTCCAAGTGACAGGTTCAGCTTTAAAAAGGAAATCACCCAGTATCAAAATATCAAATCACCCAGTTTATGACAGCCACATACACTAATTTTCAGATTTAGCTTACTGGCTTATACATATAATTTATATGAATGAGATATATATATATATATATATATATATCTATATATATATATATACATACACACACACACACACACACACACTTGCCTAGTTGCCTGGAGCTGTAGAATACACCAACTGCGTCTCTGCAGGGAGGTAAGATCCCCACCCACCTAACGAATGACCTAATATAACACTAAACAATCTGATGGCGAGGTTACAGTAATGCTGGAACTTTGGGGAATGCAAAGTACCCTTTCATTGGCATCGCTCTCAGATCCACTCAAGAAGATGGTCAATTTGTAAGCAGTTTAACCAATTTGAATTTAGAGTTTTCTTTCTCCTAGACTGGTTGCCATACCGAGGTTAAAGAGCCCAGACTGCCCTACTATTTACCCATAGATGGAGAGAGAATAGTTTGATTACGACCTTTCTTAAGCATATTAGTGCATTGTGAAATGCAATCAACCTTGTCCAGGATTTAAACTTTGGTTGCCATGTCCATTTTCTAAGATCGTAATCATTACTCCACAAATGACACCATAAAACTAATATGACATAATAAAACTTACATAAAACAAAAATCACAGATAAATATTTCTTTTTTAATAAAACTTGGAATTTGTGTTTGAAGTACAGAATATTGATATTTCACTATCCAGACAAAAATCTGAAGTAATTACAAAATGCCATCATAAGAACAAATTCCTTTTAAACTATCTACCCTCAAATTAATGAATATTTCAATATTTCCACAATTTTTTTAATACCTCATTCATAAATTTTTATGTGATACAGAAGATTGCATTTTGTACGAAGATCCTACGAAAATCACATTCAACATCATTGCAGGAAAATTGCATCTCACATGAAACAATATTGTTTGCCATTCCACACCATGATGGTAACTGAAATACTTTCCACCAACTCACTGCAGCTAACACCTAAATCCAGGAGCTCATCCTACCAGACCTTATAAAAAACATTCAATAAAAAAAGGGGAATTTTTTTGCAAAAGCAAATTTTTTTTTTCATGAATGTAAATTATGCACTGTTTAGAATTTGTTTATAACAAGAAATATTTTAATCTCACAAAAATATTTGTTACAGACTATTCAAAATGGTAGTAAATGAAACAGTATTCCAAGCTTGAACAAAAGTTTGTCATCAAATTTTTGGTGGCTGAAGTGCAAACCAAGTGAGATTCACTGGAGAATGTATGATGTGTATAGCGAAGCATGTTTTAGTAAAAAAAAAAAAAAAAAAAAAAAAAAAAAAAAAATATTTACAAATAGGCTAAACTGGTTTGCCACTGAGCATGAAGTGGAAACACACTGACTCTCTAGTAAAGAAGAAGTTCGAGACACAGCAGTCTATAAAGGAGGTCATGCTGACAGTCTTCAGGGACATGAAAGTACCCATCATTATTGATTTTCTTCAAAAACATGCAACTGTAAATAGTGCTTCCTATTACTAACTCCTTTTGTAAAATTCACCTTATTTAATGAATGACCCTGACATAAAAAGCATCTGAATGCTACATTGAAGTATTATGGTGCTCCATCTTATCAACATGAGCAACTTGCAGCAGATCACCAGAGCTGGTACTCAATCAACTATGCAGCTGAAGCCTTTGAGCCAACTTGCACCACTACCAAAAATCAAAAGCAAACCCAAGAAATTCCAAAAAGAAATTAAAAGATATCATCACTGACAATGAAGAAGAGACAATGAATACATTTAAAACGTATGCATCTAACTCTTGTTGATAAATATCAGGAGATAAAGAGGAGGCATTAGCTTTTAACAAGACAGATTTTATTATTCTTTTGTGTGCTATCATTTTTCAGGATAATATACTCAGGGAATCAAAAATTTTGGAATATCTCAGTAACATCAAGCACAATTCAGCAACTCTGGTTTGGTTTGGTTTCTTTGTTTAATGGCATATCAACTCTTTTTAGGTTATTTAATGCCAAAGCCATTCTCCTAGAAGAACAGTAGTGGTACTATTTAACCCATAGCTGGGAGGATAAGGGGGTTCATACCTTTCCCAAGGGTATTTGTCCGAAAGTGAATGTAATAGCGCGACTGGAGTACGAACTAGCAACTCTGGATGCTTTTGCCAAGATTGTGAAAGTGATGAACCCCACTGGGTTGTAAGATGCTAAGATTGACTGATACTCTCCAACTGTTACCAGATTTGTGTTGGAGAACAATTTTAGAATCCAGTTGATCTTGTCTGAGAAAAATTTCTAGAACCATCTGGTTACTGTACTGTGATCAACCTTTTACACAACAAAAGATTTTGGCAGTTCCAACCCAGTTTGAATTCAGAAAGCAAAAGTTCCCAAATAAGACTATGTTGCATGTTCATCTGTGCAGCTTTCAAATCGCACACACAGTGAACCAATGCAAAACATGTCAGCACACGAAATATCACAATTTTACCAATCACAAGTACCTACCATGGCTTCATTCACATGATAAACGTGGTACCTTCAATAAGATTCCAGACTTTTTTTGTACAGGCATTTAAAATAGTCGTAGACTCTTCAAAATTCTCTATGTTATTGCTATACATCTTATGAGATGACTGACCAATTTTTATGATTTCAGCTTCAAATGAACAGCTATAACAGCAATTGGAATACACCCTACTAAAGCCTGATTGTCACAGCTGGTCAATTTCAAAAATGCAATCTGGACATGAGGACACTTTAGAAGAGCGATATGCAATAAAATTCTGTTTTAAACTTGGAAAAAATGACACAGAATCATATGGAATGCTTCAGACTACTTTTGGAGCATCTTGCATGGATCGAGCATCAGTTTTTGAGTGGCATAAGAGATTCAAGGAAGCCAGGGAGTCTGTGAGGGATGATGAGAGGTATGGGAAGAGTAAGGAAGTCAATACACCAGAGTTGATTGGCTAAAGGGTTAGGGTTACTATGTTGAGGTTTTAAGGGAGTTCAGGAAGATATTCCGTCGGAAGAGACCAGCACTCTTCAAATCGGGTCAGTGGCATTTCCACCAGGACAATGCACCAGTCCACAACTCCATCCTTGTCACAGACTACTTGACCAAGATGGGCATCAAGACAGTTCCTCACCATCCCTATAGTCCAGACCTTGCTCCCTGTGACTTTTGGTTATTCCCTAAGCTCAGAGGCTGTCATTATGAGACAATTGAGGAGATGAAAGAGGCTGTGACAAAGGTCATTGACACACTAACACAAGAGGACTTCCATGGGGCCTTCCAGAAGTTGTTGGAATGGTACAAGAAATGCATTGCAGCCGGAGGAGATTACTTGGAAGGGTACTAGAGTTTCATGAGTGTACTATCAATAAAAGTGCCCATACGAAAAAAGTCTGGAAACTTATTTAATGATCCTCGTATGTGCTGCAAATTAACATGTACCAAAATATAGCTAAACTTTTGACTCATCTTTTAGAGTTAGAGACAAGGAAATCAATCTTCCAACTCATTGTTTCAGGACATTAATAATGCATTCTTTTCAAAATTAGACTGTTATTTCATCATCTTTCATGAATCAATGACAGTTGAAAATCTGTGATAAGTAGTTTTAAACATAAAAACTGCTAAATTATTAAGCTAAATAACAAAAATCAATGTCTTAATCATTTGATGATTAAAACATTTCTTACAAGACTGATGCAAACCTCTTAAAAATCAATTAAATCTATTTTTATTTGATCTCTTAATAAATGTTCTTATTTGATCTCTTATTTAATTTTGAGAATTCAAAAACCTTGCTAAATAAAGCATGATAACTAAATTCAGAGACATGAAAAAATTACCCCCATCCCTGCAATTGATATTGCTCTCAGAAGCATAAGACTGGTTTTGATATCAAGGGCTAATTTGCAAAGGTGGTCAAGTTTCAACAGGGAACTTCAGGCACCCTAATCTCATCACGATATATTAAGAGTGCAGTAGGTTCTAATATAACCAGTGATAAATAATAATCTATATATTAATAGCACTCTAAGAATATCCCTCAGTTGTAGATTGTTTTTATTTGTTTAATAGCATATCAAACCCTTAAGAATTATTAAATATTGAAATCATTTTTTTCTAGCAATTATATGGTTTATTAATAATCATTTGTTTGTACACAGTTATATGGTTTCAAGTATGTACTTATCCAACCCTTCTGCCATGGACAGGATGTGACAAGATCAAAGTGAAATACAAACAACCGCATCCAAGATTTTAACTTGGGTCCCTGACTCCATTTCCAACAATGATAAAGATTATGTTAAATGCGTCTATGGTTTCAAGTATTCTTTTCTAACAATAATTTGCAAACAATTATACGGTTTCAAGTATTTCAAACAATATGGTTTCAAGAAACTAATAATAATAACCCTTTGTAAATAGTTATAGCTTCAAGCAACTATTCTTAATACAAATGATCTGCACACAGTTATAAGGTTTCAAGTACTTCTATCTAGTATTTTCAAACAAATTCATTTGATCTATAGATAGGATCCTAACAGGTTCTACCATTACCAGTCAAAGTAGACCTGGAATTAATTGCAATGAAGGGGTTACTTCACATCTCCAGAGTTGAAAACTGGATCCTTGTCCTTGGGTTCAATTTAATATCATAACCAAGACACCTCTTTTTGATGGGGGCCTTAACAATCAGGTTATTCTAAGCCCTTCTTACAGGGTAGAGCAGTAGACTGCTAACAAGTAGGTCTGGATTTTCCTCTCGAGTAACTTATAGGTAAACTTTACTGATAAAGAAAATTTTTCTTAGTCCAGAATAATGACATTTTTCTGCAAATAATCAGTTTGCAAAATCCCTGATATCCACAAATTTGTATGAAAAATAGATCAAAACTGAAGTAAGCAAATAATCTTCCATTTTTATGGCCTAAAATTCATCCATGTACAATGTATGCAGCCTAAAATTCATCCATGTATAATGAACTGTGCTACGTTTTCTTTGTTTCTTTGTTTATAACTTCTGTTAGGATAAAAGTGTAGAAACTGTGTACCCTAGTGAGAATCAAAGTGCCACTCCCTAAGACTTCTGTTTATGATTCAGATTATAGTAGCTGAACATACTTTTAAAAAAACTTAAATTTTAAAATTAAAAATAATTATCTGTATATTTATACATCCTTTTTTTATCTTATTTTGCATGTCTTTTTGAGTAAGTATTAAACTTTATGATCTTCAAAATTATAACTTTTCATCTCCATACTTTTGTTACAATTAGGTTTATTTAACTACAGAGAGATACAAGTCTATTGACCAGGAAAAGAAGCTGTTTCAACTTTATATGCAACAAATACACACCTATGTATGTGGCTGATTTCAAGTCAGAGCTTATTGTCCCTCATGTGTATCCATTCTTCCAGTCCCTATAATCCCCCAATGCACTGTTCACAGGAGGCAACTCCTTTTCTATCCTTCAGAGGGAATAACTTTGATATTTTTTTTTCTTATGTTTGATCCCTAAAAAAATTTTTTACAAATAACTTCATAATTTCCATGGGTACAAAGCTCAGATCCAAAGCAAAAGTGATAGAGTAATAATTTAATCCGATGCAGAGTGCACAGATACTACACTGAGTCAAGGAAAAAATACAAACCTATATATAAATCCCATTGTTATTTTTTTTTTTTTACAAGTACAATCATCATCATCATCATGTCATGCACGGATATCCCTGACCCTCTCTCGCCACTTCTCCCTATCATTCATCACTTTTGGCAGGTCTTCAGGGCCACATCCCATATCCTCACATAGCTGCTGTATGTATGTTCGAGCTGGTCGTCCTGCTTTTGCTTGGCCATATGCGGGGTTCCATAGGAATATCAAATATTATTCTTATATGTTAATTAGGATATTTTTTTTGGAGATGAGTTGGGCAGTTGAAGACAAGTATCATTTTTAGATGTACATAAAAATTCATATAAAAAACCAAACTAAAGTTAAACTTATGCTTGTAAAATCTTTGAATCTAAAATAATCACATTTCTTCCAAGAGTTGTTTAAACCATTGATCACTTTTTTTTTTTGCATTTGCTGTTACATTTCAGTTAGAAAAGAAAAAGAGGAATAGTTTTTTTAATCTTTAAAGCAAACCAGAAAATGCTAGCTAACAACAACAGCAAAAAGGAGACAAATATGCTGCTTAGACAAACCCATTAGGTGAAACTTTACCACAATGCACATAACACAAGCAATTCTACATTTTATATGCAGGATTAGTCTCTAATCCTTTCATTTCTAAACAAAGTAATCCACACTACATCAAAACCTATTCAAGGCCTGTATTATATATTTATCCATGCCACGTAACATTTAGAACAGGAAATAAAAGGATAAACTTTTAAGATTTTATCTGAATCACTCAGATGAGGAATTATTATTAGCAGTACTTACACATGTAACATACAGGTTCTAAGACAGACATTATTAAAAATAAAGAATGTTGTGTCAATTTTATCAAAGTTTACGATAATCATTCATATTTAAAAGGCTACTTATTTGTTTTTATCATTCATTTATTGTGTATTACTGCACTGTTTACACCAGGCATGACATATGGAAAATGGCTTCAAGTTCATTTAGTGATCTCAGTTATTTAAAAAAAAAAAAAAAAACCTAAAGATTAATAAATGTTTCATATAAATATTTTTTAATTATTTTCCAGACTTGAAGCAAAAAAAAAAAAAAAAAAAAAAAAAAAATAGGTTAATACTAACCTAATTTTTGTATAAATAGATTTCTAATCCTTTCTTTTAAGGCCAGATGACTGTTGAAATGAAATTCCCTCTAAGTAACTCAACACCTAGTTACAACAAAGATGGTCAAAGTACATACAGGCAAGAAGAGAGATCCATCTGCATCTCATAATGATTACCATGGGAGTGAATAAGCACTGTGAGATGAACAACCTTTTCCAATGAATGGGACACTTAGAAAGATCCCACCTAAAATTAACCTAGCAAAATTTAAACTTTTTTTAGGTATACCTTTAAGAAGGTCTGAATTTATGTTTCTACTTCATGCCCCGAACAGCTTTAGAGAGGATGTACCCCCAGGCAGTACATTGCACTAAAAGAGATAGGATCAGGATGAATACCAATGAAGCTTAGCTATTTTTGGCACCACCCTTTCAAAAAGAGCAGAGTCCCAGCAAACCTTGACCTTGAATCACATCCTTCATGATAAATAGAGGAGAGGTAAATTTATACTGCCAGTCCAGATTGTCTTCTCTAAAGACAAGTTAAACTGGAAACCTGATAAATTCATATGTTCCTCAGATAAAATTATCCCAATGAACTAAAGAGGAAGAGGGTGATATTCTCTTGATTCAGCAGCAAAAGTCAGGGGGAATGGTTTATTTTTGAATAAACCATTAAAAAATATGCCCTAGAGTAATACTAAAATCTAAATTTAAGAATTATAGAAAACAATATTTTTAAAACAGGCAAAGGTTAAATTGAAATAAAGCAAAAACACAAAAGGCGGGATTAAGACATATTTTACCAACCTAGGAAGCAGTGTCTCATCAACCAAGACAGTCATCAACACGCGACTAGCAAAGGCATGGACAGCTATCGATAGGCTATCGGTCATATGGAAGTCAGACCTGACCGATAAAATAAAATGCAGTTTCTTCCAAGCAGCGGTCGTGTCGAAACTGCTGTATGGATGTACTACAGAGATGCTAACTAAACGTATGGAGAAAAAGCTTGATAGCATCTGCACAAGAATGCTGCAAGCAATATTGAACAAGTCATGGAGACAGCACCCCACAGAGCAGTACAGCCACCTACCACCCATCATGAAAACTATCAAAGTTAGATGAACCAGACATGCGGGACACTGCTGGAGTAGTAGGGACGTGCTCAAAAGTGACATACTCCTGTGGACCCCTTTCAGATGGATGAGCAAAGGCAGGACGACCAGCTAGAACCTATATACAGCAGCTCTGTGCCGATACAGGATATAGCCCTGAAGACCTGCCAGAAGCAATGGACGATAGAGAAGGGTGGCGAGAAAGAATCTAATAGTTCTATTTTCACTCAGTTAAATGGTTTCCAGTATAGTAAATGATTAAATATTTCTATTTGACACATAGATGGAACCCTAACAGGTACTACTACTCTCGGTCAGTGGACCTGGGAGTAATGGCAGTGAAGGGGTACTCCACATTCCTCAAAGCTCCAGAACTGGACTCTCACCATCAGATGGTTTGATATCATATCCAGAATATTTGTTGGATGGGGGGGGTCTTACTTGCTCTGCAGAGGTGGCATATTCTATAGCCTAAACAGACTAGGCTGAAGTTACTACCTACTCGGTAATAATGTTCAATTAGACGAGTTTGCTAACCATTACCTAACAATAGGTATCCACTTCAACATGTTACCATGAGGAAAGGGTTAGTGGACTTGTCTTGCAGACAATCCTCATGAGATTCTCCTATTATTGTGCCAAAACTAAGTCAAGGTTAGTAAATTGCTGTTTCCACTTCATATCCCTTACAGTTTAAAATTTTTATAGCAACCAGTGCAATAACATTCTTTAAGGCTTTGTTTTGATGATTATGTCAACACAATGTCAAAAATACAGTGAGTAATTTCATACGTCATGTGAATTATAATCTATAAAACGACAGGCAGCTTGAGACAAATTAAAAGCTAAGCAGACAAAAATAACAAAACTACTAAGAAAAGGAATATTTTTCACTAAATTTGTAGAAATTCAGGATTGAATAAATCATTAGTCAAAATGATCCCTAACCCTTTTTTATGTTAAATTTCATGTTGATCTGCTTAACGTGATCAGAATTTTTATTTTATAAAAAACATAAAAATGATAAAGTGCTCTTTAAAAAAAAAAAAAAAAAAGTAAACTTAGATTTAGCACCAAGTGACCACAAGTATAGAACATCCAATGAACTTAGAATATATGTATTTTCCTGCAGAGGGGTAACCTAGCCCCCCAAAAAATGTTGTTTTGAGTATAACAGTAAACTGTATCCAGTGATAAAGCTCCAGTTCTAAATCTCTGCAAAGCATGGAGTACCCATAATCCTTCATCCACTCTGAACAGAAGTAGCCATATCTGTTAGGGTCCCTTCAATGGGGTCAAATAGATCTGATTTAAAATCATTATCATTGGATAGGAATGCTCAAAACCTAATAACTTTGTGCAAATTGTTAGTATTAGAGAGAAATACTTGATACCATATGACTGCGCACAAACAAATGATTATAATAGATAAATAATCTTTAAAAAGAGTGATTAAAAAATGTTTGTAATTGAACATTCAAAATATAAATAGTTACAATTATAATCAAACATTTAGAAATGACTCAAACTTCTAGATCCACTGTGACCTAGAGTGGTAGTATCTGGTAATATCTGTTATTACTTGCAACCATATAAGTGTATATGAATTATTAGTATAAATGAGACAGGAATACTTGATACCATAACTGTGCAAAAAAGTTTTTTTTAAATGTGATAGCAAAAAATTATTGTAATGGAACATTGAAAATATAAATAGTTATGACTATAACCAGTTACAAATGAATCAAAATTCAGCATTAAAAAAATTTTTTAAAAAAAGGAAATGTACAAAAAAAAACAACCTATACCTAAATCAATGAACTCACTATTTAGTTATAATAGTCAGCTAGACAAGTTGAAAAACCACTATCTAAAAAAATATAGCTATCTATTTCAATCATGTTGTTTTTGCTCATTTTTTTACTTCGGTGAAATGATTTATTAAAAGGAATTTATCAAATTCAGATTGCACTATGCCTTTAGCAGTATTGATTATTGTCATAAGAAAATGGGCTGAAAAAGTTCAGATTCCAAACAAGGCTATTTGCATTTCATTTCACACTAATGCTCTTGGAAAAGACATAAATCCTTTTCTTCTCTCTCCAGCTATAGGGTAAATAGAAGTGCAGATTGAATTATTTAACTTTGATAAGGCAACTAGTCTAGGAGAAGAAAAACTCTGAATTCCAAATCTGATGAGTGTTAAGGCTGACTTTGTATGTTGTCTTTAGGTACCATAACTCATGCAAACAGAAAAAGGCTGAGAAGTAACAATACAAACCGCTTGTTGAGGAAGGGTAGTTGGTTGAATATTATTTCCTCAGAGAATAAATGCAAGAACAATTCACAATGAATTAAAAACATTTTATTGCCTGAACAAACTTAATAGAATGATTACAAGAATGACATTGAGATACAAACTTGTATGTAGAGTGTTTCCTAATGTGGGTTGAAAAAGTCCTTACTGTATGTACAAGAGAAATAGGAGTTTTTGTGTGAGCATATATTTAAGAAGTATATTGTTCTATGCTGCCATGTTCAATGCACTACAAGATTCATTAGGAGCAAAAAAGGCCATTTGTCCTGGAGAATCAGAGACTGGTCCATTCAAGGTAAGGTATAAATGGTAAGAAAAGGCTGACCCATGAGTGAGAAATTGCAGGGAAGTTTGCATGATTGTATTTATATCAGGTTTGACCATACCACCTAGTGGCTATTAGCAGAACTCCTAGGCAAACAAGGGAAGTAATGACCTCTTGGGCCATCTAGCACTCAATCATTGAATTCTTTGCCAGACAAGAGAAGTAATCACTCAGGTGCTGTTTGGAGAATCTGGAACACACTTTCTATCAGGTCATCCAAAAAGTGTGGCTGGTCTAACACAAACTTTCACCACTATAAACAAATCACCTGTGTAAGCAGTTTAGTGGCTCACACCAATAACAGAACTGTTCAAGACAGAAGAGCTACTAGTATTACTACTGACAACATACACCCACAGATGTTTTATACTCTAACCTGTTTCTCTCCCTTCCTGCTCATAATAATTCAAATCTTTTTTTTTAACAAAGTAGAATCTACATACAATTTGCTTTACCTACCAACCCTCTTAAAAAATATGTGCCTGGTTTGTGTTGTGTTAGGTTTAGTTTATTAGTTTAATGGCATACCAATCCATTACAGGTTATTTATGCAGATATTTGATTCATTTTGTAAACTTTTAATTACAAAATATTTTCAATGTTCCATTGCACTTTTTTAATTTGTCTATAATTATTTGTTTGCACACAATTATATGATATAGAATATCCCTATATAATAGAAATAATTTGCACATAGTTGTATGGTTTCAATTATTCCTACCTAATACTAATAATTTATACACAATTATATGGTTTCAAGTAACTACTTCTATTTAATAATAATCATTTGTTTTCAAGCGTTCATATGGTTTTAAGTATATAATAAGAATCATTAGTAAACAATTAGTTTCAAGTAATTATTCTTAACACAAATGATTTGCACAGTTATATGGTATTAAATCTTTCCTATACCGGCTCATTGGCCTAGTGGGTAGAGTGTTCACCAATGATCTAGGAGACCTTGGATCAATCCCAGGTTGCGTCATACTTTAAAAATGGTACTTGATACCTCCTTGCTTAACACTCAGCAATATAAGGTACATATTGAGAGTAAAGTGGAACAATCCAGGGAAAGGAGTAGCACCCTCCCCTACACCTCGGTGCAGTAGCTATTGAAAAGAGAGCCTTCTGGTCACCCTCGACTACGGTCACCAGCTTTACTTACAAATATTCCTATCTAATACAAATAATTTTCAAACAGATCTATTTGATCAATAGACAAGACTAACAGGTATTACTACTTTAAGTCAGAGTGGACAGAGGAGTAATGGCAATGCAGGGATGACTCTATACTCCCCAGAGTTACAGAACTAGAGTCTCATAATCAAACGTAGTTTAATATCATACCTAGGATACCACCTTTTTTAGGGGGAGAGGTGGGCTACCAACCAGCTGAGGATGCAGTCAGTATATTCTAAATCCCATCCACAGATCAAGTATTGAGCGAGAAGAAATATATTAAAGTACATATTTTAACTGTGTTATCATATTTGAAATTTTTTTTTAGCAGGGGACGGGACAATGCAATGTTTTCTTTTCATTATGACTCCTGAGATCAAAAACCATGTGTGTGCCATCTATTCAGTAATTTTACAGTCCAGAAACAGACAGATATATATATATATATATATATACACTGGCCCATTGACATAATGGTCAGTGTTCACCAATAGTCCGGGAGATTAGGGTTCAATTCCAGGTCAAGTCATACCAAAGACTCAAAAAAGAAAAAAAAAAAGGTACTTGATGCCTCCTTGCTTAACACTTAACATTAAAAGATATAGATCAAGAGTAAGTGGAGCAATCCAGGGAAAGGAGTAGCACCTTACCTTACACCTGGGTGTAGTAGCTATTGAAAAGGCAGCCTTTCGGTAGCCTAACTATGATCCACCAACTCATATATATATATATATATATATATATATATATATATATAAAATTATTCGCTGTTTTACTCATAAATTATAAAAATGCATCATGAAATTTCCCCAGACCCTACACCAGGTTTCTCTTTTAAAGAGCAGACAGATTACAGAAAATAATTTTATATAATACAGAAATCCAAAAATCTGTCATTCTTTTGTTAAATTTGACATCCTAAAACATTAAAAAATTCTTAGATTCTAAAATTTTCAGTATAATCAATTAATCCTAAATGGGCGCACAAATTTTTTCTTTGACATTTGAGTAGAAAAACAACTAAATTTAAATGTCACAAAGAGATGAGAGGAACAACTGCTTGCATATGGCATATATGAACTACTCAAAAACAGAAAAACACCTTTTTTGAAATATTCTTGTTGCTTAGATTGATTGATTTTAATGGCATGTCAACTATTTTATGCCTAGAGGCAAAAATGAACATACAATGAACATCATTCAGGAATCATGTTCATTGTACATTCATATTTACATTTTTTGTTTAGTTATTTCTTGAAATCATGTTCATTGTACATTCATATTTACATTTTTTGTTTAGTTATTTCTTGAAAGGCATTTTTTCTTTTTGCACAGGGTCCAATTTAATATGAATAATTTTCAAACAGATCCATTTGACCCATAGATAGGATCCTAACAGGTATTACCACTCCAAATCAGAAGACTACAGAGTAATAGCAATGAAAGAGTACTCCACATTCCCCAGAGCTCCAAAAGTGGAGCCTCACCATCAGATCCAGTTTAATATTATACTTAAGACACCTCTTGAAGGGGATGCAATCAACATATTCTAAGCACTGCTGACAGGGTGGATAAAATTTTTGATTCAGAAATAAGAATTCAGGGCTTCCTGATATATCAGTTTGTGTATGAATGCCTAGTATAGTAAGAGGAACTCTTTGAAAATGAAGCCTCTTATTTATACAATATCGCATATTCCTATCTAATACTAATAATTTTCAAACAGATCTATATGGCTTATAAAATGGACACTAACAGGTATTACCACTCCAGGTCAAAGTGGACTTAGACATAATAGCAATGAAAAAGTACTCCACATTCCCCAGATCTCCAGAACTGGAGCCTCATCATTAGATCCAGTTTAGTATTATACACAGGATACCCCTTTTTTTGGTGGGGAAGGTGGTCTTATCTCTCAACAGAGGATCAAATTTGACAAATATTGATTTCCTAACGTTTTAGATAGCGGTTTATATTTACAGTATAATACAATTTTGTAACAACCTGACTTTCCAACAAATACGTACATGAGTTATCTTTCCCATGTTTTTATGGAAAATCCCTAATAATAGGTGTAATAGATAACTATTAGCACCCAAGTTTCAAAGACTTGAGTATCATTTTAAAGTGATATTTATAAATAAAACCAAGAGAAAAGCAACCAATATACATGCATGTCAGAAAGTCAGAAATTATTTAGACACAGAATTCATATTGCCAATAAATCACCTCTTCTAAAATCATTTTCCTCCTCCTCAGGAATAATAAAAACATGGGAAAGATAACTCATAACTTTTATGGAGGTGCCAGTGGTGTAATGGTTATCGTCGTAGGAAATGAACACGGCGACACAAGTTCAAATCCTGGACGAGACTGATTGCATTTCACATTGCACTAATACCCTTGGGAAAGGTATGAATCCAATTATTCTCCCTCTAGCTATGGGTAAATAGTAGGACAGACTGGGTTCTTCAGCCTTGGTGAGGCAACTAGTCTAGGAGAAGGAAAACTCTGATTTCAAACCTGTTAAACTCCGCGTAAAAATTGTGTCATATCCTGCCCAAGCAGAGGGGTTGGGTAAATAGGACCTCTTCTAAAATCATATAAAAAGAAATATTTTTGAAAACTGAGAATCTACTTGAGTAGAGTTAAGTATTGAGAAGAAAATGTTTTTCTATTTTTTTTTTTTTTTTCGATTGGACACAGGTGCTTCACGTGTGCCCCTAAAATCTGTAATACTTTTGTTTAAAGTCAACACACAAAAAACAAAAACCATTAGATCTTTAAATATCCATCACAATTGATCTGAGGTTTGCAGCACAATGAATTCACTACTTCTTTATTGGCATTTGAAAAGAAAAACTAGATTGAAATGTCACAAAGAGATAGCAAACAACTGTTTATATATATTTTATTAAACCAAGAACCAAGATGATAATTATTAAATAAGGTGGTCACTTTTTTTTCATATGACCCTAATAAAATGTGTGTATGAGCACTAGTATAAATTTTCCATTTATAAGCACAGAAAATTTGGGAGCGAGAGCTGTAACCTTTCTTGATTCATTGGTTTTATAGCATGTGAACCCTTGTTAGGTTATTCTATGCCAAAGTCAGTTCAATGATTACGGTCTCCAACTATATAGAGTACAAAAATCTATCTTTACAATCATTTTAAACAAGATAAACACTTCATTATCTCAATCAGATCTATAAACCTCCTAGAAGGAACCCAAACAAGTAGGAGTGTGATATATACAGGGAAGAACAACAACACTGATGTATAAAAATATAATCCACTTCTTTTCTTGTTTTTCTTTATTACCTGAAATGTATGTATAGGTAGAGATGGCTGAAATGTACACACGAGTAATGGTACAGTTTTTCTGTGAAACCTCTCTGCCTATCTGCTTCCTTGTGCCTGGGTCAAAATTCTTTCCTGGTTTATATAATTTCCGGACACCCACGCAATCCTCGTGGTCACACCTCCCACCCACGTGCCATGCATGGACATACCTCCTGTCTAGCATGCCACCCATGCAATCTACATGGCACTTCCATTGAGGAAACACCTGCATCCTGTTTACCTTAAAAAAGAAGTGGACATCCTGTAATGCAATCCATGTGGCATTTCTGCAGGGGCATTGTCCTGTCTACCCAAGGAAACAAGTGCACATTCAGTCATGCTACCCATGAAACTTATGCAGTATGTCAAAAGAATCTTCCTGTTGCTATCCAACAAGTAGACCAGAGAGTAACGGCAACAAAGAGGTGACTCCACACTCTTCAAAGCACCAGAACTGGAGTCTCACCACCAGATACAATTTAGTGTCATACCAACAGCTATCTTAGTCATGCAATGATAGACAAACAGATGAATCGCCCAGTCAGCAGAGCTTAGAATACACTGACTGTATCCCCTGCAAAAGAGTAAAGTCCCCCTCTCCCAAAAGAAAGGGGTGTCCTGGGTTAAACACTAAACTGCAATTGATAATGAGGCTATGGTTCTGGAGTTTTGAAGTGTGGAGTACATCTTCATTATCATTACTCCCAGGTCTATTCTGACCTGAAGTAGTAGTACCTGTTAGGG
This sequence comes from Sepioteuthis lessoniana, assembly GCA_963585895.1. Taxonomy (NCBI): domain Eukaryota; kingdom Metazoa; phylum Mollusca; class Cephalopoda; order Myopsida; family Loliginidae; genus Sepioteuthis; species Sepioteuthis lessoniana. The sequence continues at coordinate 19,035 of CAUZXS010000206.1, forward strand.
TCCCATCTATAAGTTAAAATAAGAATACTTGAAACCATACAACTGTGAGCAAATTACTGGAATATGTGATACATAATTTTATGCAATAACTCTTAAGAAAACAACTATGCAAAAAATGTAAATACAAATGTACAATATATTTGATTTCCTAACCTCGAAGCATAAAATAACCCACAACTGAGATGTCGTTAAAATCAATCAAACAACAAATAGATAAAAAAAAAAAGACATTTGGTGAACTCTAACAGGATTTAAAGAAATATTTATTCACCTATGCATATTTGTTAAATTGGGTTATTTTATGAATAAATATTTTCAGAGGAGATTACAAATAATAACATTGTACAGTTTTGTTAATCAATGTGAAAACTGTTTCTAGAATAATGTCATCTTACTTTTCACAACAAAAACACCTCAATTACCTCCCCTTTCTTGAGTTTCTCAAGGTTAATACTAAAAAGCTGACAAAAAATTGATTTCTTTTTTTTTTTTTTTAGATAAAACTAGAGCATAACCATTCTGGTTGGATAAATCAAATGAAGCTAAAAGACAACCTGCATAGAGTTTTGTTTGTTCTAAATGCATTCAAGATAAGAGGTAAAACTGACAACAGATAGAAGAAAGTTGAATGCAATGAGGTCAGCTATTTATTACACAGTCAATGCAATATTACTTGAGATTGCCTAGAAGCAGAAATAACTGCCAGTACCTTTTAAACGCAAGAGGCAAACAAAAATCAGGATCTTTTTAAATGCCGATTTTTCTAGACCAAAAGACCCTATCCACTTAGAAAATTAGTACAACACAATTTCCCCTCCCAGATACACATACATACACTTGCTTGCTCCAAAATTGGCCTTGTGCCACACTAAAACATTTTTCTAGTATCCTGCCAGAAAAAAAAAGAATAATTTCATTTTCTGCTCAGTCTATGAATTGGAAAAACTCCAAGAATTTTCAATCAAAAAATCGGTTATTTTCTCAATTTTGTAATTGATAGCCATTTGCCTAACCAAGTTCATGATTGAAATAGCAAGCAAAAAAAATCTTTTAGGTCAAATAGATAAAGTCTGAAACACAATCTTTTGTTTTACAGATCGAAATAACTACAGCATTGTATATTGCTATGGAATACATAAAAGCAGTAACAACCAGGGTTTAATAAAATAGCAGTTATTAATCCAACCTCCAAACAAGAAAACTGGTAAAAAAAAAAAATTACAAAAATAAAAAATACAACTACACTCTGATCTTTTTATCTTATATAGGGGGCAAAGATACTAAGCAGAAGTTACAGATAGACAAACAATAAAGTTACATGGTTCATTATGATTGAATGTTTCCCATAACCTATAAGATCATTGGCATGCCTTACCAAGTAATTCTCCATCATAGCAGCTCTTAAGGCAGTAAAAATAACTTGATACTCATCTCATCAAGTGTGTATTTATCCAACCCCTCTGTCACTAGTGGGATGTGACACAAAGCCAACTTTTTAGTAAAGTACAACCGTTTTGAATTCCAAGTTTTCCAACTCCTAAAATGGTTGCCGAGTCAACAATAAAGAAACCCGTCTGTCCTACCATTTGCCCATAGCCAGGAGAACAAGAGAAGGATTCATGCCTTTCTCAAGAGCATTAGCATAAAGTGAAGTAGAAACTGCCATGTCTTAGGTTTAAACTGATTCTATTTCCTACGACAATAAGCATGAAGTAACATTTGAGTTACACTGTACTAGCAATAAAGAATGGTCCCTGATTGTTTTTTTTCTTTTTCTTCATAGCCATTTTAATCATGAAAGTTTTCCTTGTGGTTTTAATTCCAAGGCAGGAGCAATTTATCTAAAGAATATTTCAAGAGAGGCTCAAAAATATCAAATGAAAAATAGTCATCCTCCCCACCACACACACTTTTTTTTTTTAATGTAGCGTTAAAATGTCACAAGTTTTTCAATTAGTAATCAATGAATTTCTTCAGAAAGAATATACGCATACAGAGAATATGTGCTATGCTGTAATTGGTTGAAATTCTGATTGCTGTTGCTTAGGGATTTCTGTGTAATATGCACTAATTATTTAAGTATATCATTTTAACTGTTTGATTCTCTCAAAAATATTCTTGGAATTAAAAGGTTTCATTTTTTACTTCAAATAGGAATTTCTTATCAACTGAGAATGAAAATTATTTATTTAGAATTTAAATACTTTCATCATTCTCAGAAAGAAAAATCAAATGAAAAGTAAATGAAGATGATTAACCTGCTACACAACATCCATCTTATCAAATGTTGCATACTGCCTCTAATGTATGTATTTACCCAACCCCTCTGCCATGAGCAGGATGAGACACAAGGATAGTTTTTAAGAAGATTAAAACTGGTTTGAATTCAGTTTTCTTTCTTCTAGACTGGTTGTCTAACCAAAGCATGTTTAGTGTATTAGTTATCATCATAGAAGCAGAGTTCAAATTTACAAGACTACTTGGTAAAAGCATCTATCTATTCTCCCTTTAACTACAGATAAATAGTAGGGAAGACTGGGTTCTTTAGCCTTAATAAGGTAACTAGTCTAAAAGAAGGAAAAATTGACCTAATGTTATATTCTGCCCATGTCAATGGGGTTGGGTAAATACATACCAAGGCTAAAGAGCCCAATCTGCTCTATTACTTAACCATAACTGTGGGAAGAATAAATGGATTTATGCATTTCCTAAAGACATTAGCACTAAGTGAAAGGTAAACAGCTTTATCCAGGAATTGAACTCGGGTCACCAATTCCATTTCCTATAATGATAAGCTGAATATGTTTCTAATGTATGTGTGTCCATTATAATGTGTGGGCAATGAAGTCAATAGAAGAGGGGTACTGAAAAGTTCTTAACCTTATCAAAAAGAGAATAACTACTGATTTTTTTGGAAGATAAGAGTTAAAAATATGCCAAATGTGCTGAATGAGGGGATGAATATTTGAAAGTCACTCTTTCTTGGTTGAGTAAAGAACTTTCCTGTATCTCATCATAAATAGTAATGGCAATGTACTAGACTCCTTTTCTGCACATAACAGAGGGTATATTTATCTTTTAACAGTTCATTGCAAATATCCAAGTTAAAAGTGAATGTGCTAATTGATAGCCACTTAACAAAAAAAAAAAATTTACTAAAGAATAAAATGTTTAACAAAAAGCTAAAAAATATCTATAGTTACATAGACAAGAAATCAAGACTATTCTTATAGAAATTCTTAAACCATTGCTCATTGCTCTACAGTAGGTGATAAATCAAACATTTTTTCTCGCCAACAAGAGAAGCATTTTCTGGAATAGATGGGTGGATAGAGCAATGCTTCTCAAAGTGGTCCTTATAGATCCCTAGAAGTGAATAAAATTTTGGCAGGTTGAATAAAAACATAGGGGTCCACAGAGGATGAATTTACTAGTTTACATTTATAAAAACTTTTATAACAGAAAAATTGTTGGATCAAGTAGACTAGTTGCTTGATATCATACACCAAGCAGAATGCCCGATTGGGTGTGAGGATGTGTTATTCCTATACAACCTAATCAAAACCTGCAGGCCATTTAAGGGAATGAACTATGTCAAAGTGGAAAGTGCAAATTTAGACATGTTTCTTAAAGAAGAATTTATTGAAATGATTTTTGATCTTTAAGCAAAATCTATTTACACATTCAAAGCAATTGGATATTATTGGATGAACAGAAAAAAATGTAGCAAAATATCTCAAGCTTACTGCAACTGTTGAGCCCATTTTACTAGGCTTTGCCAAATTCGTACATCATAGAATATGGTTTGATTTGGTTTTATCTAATGGCACATTCTCCTTCATTTATTTAATGCCCAAGTCATCCTTGCAGAAGAACAGTATTGCTACTATTTAAATCATAGCAGAGGGGATAAGAGGGTTCATGTCTTTCCAAAAGGGAAAGTAATAGTGAGACTGAAGTTTTAACTTACTACAATGTCACAGTCCAGTACATTAACCACTATGTCATGGGGACTATCCCACTGAATCTGGCTATAGCCATGTGCATTATTTACTAAGCCAAGAGAGAAGTATTTTGAATATAGAACATGTTGATTTGCAGCCCAAACTCATAAACCTGCAACTTAATATTTAGGATCTCCTCAGTGCCCACCAAAACCATCCTTCCTATTAAAAAATAATTCAAGAATTAAAAGGTGTGTTAGCTTTTACAGTTTACTGATTCTTTTCTCATATAAATTGTATTAAACACTGGTAAAATAGTGTTTTGTAATTTGACGTTAATTTATTTAGGGGTGAATGGAAATCAAATTTGGTTACAATTGGTGCAAATAAAAAGTTTGAGAAGTCTTGGGGTAGAGGATAAAAAAATCCAAGATTCAAAATTAGGCAGGGTTAACAGATGCAAAAATGAAAAAGGAGGGCAATAATCTATTCTGAAATCAATTGAAATGGAGACATTTCAAAGTAAAACTAAATTTCTTATATAAACTTTTATTATGAAAAAAGGATCAAAATAATCATATAGAGTAGTACTGTCATTTTTTTTTTCTTTTTGGATTTGGCTATTCTGAACAGAAGCCCTTCATTTCTTAAATAACTATAATAAATATGTGAATATCTTATAGGTCCACAGAGCATTTATCATAAAAGAAAAGGTGCTTCTACTTTCATTGGCCTTATAAATCCAATAGATGTCATCATTCTATTTAGGGAACATTTACAAAAAACATTTTATATCTATATTTTAAATCCCATAAATATCTGTTAAATAAGACTGAACTTTTTACATACAATGAATATTTGCACCAATCTTAAATTGCATATAGATTATTTCTGGAAGGCCCCTATGGTAATTATCAAAGAAAATGTTTTAAGATTTCCCCTTAAATAATTCAGTTTAATGACATATCAACTTTTGTGGGCTATTCAATGCCAAAACCATCCTTATAGAAGGACAGTAGTGGTATTATTCAACCCATACCTGGGGGATAAGAAAGGTCATACCTTTCCAAAAGGTATTAGTCAGAAAATGAATGTAATAGCAAGATTGGAGTTCAAATTTGCTTACTACAATATCATAATCCAGCATGTCAGCCACTACACAATGAGGATCCCTCACCTTGAATAATTACAGCAAAGCTATGTTAAAAATATTCATAAATTCACATAGTATTAAATCCATCATAATTAACTGAAGGCACTTGCAACATAACAATTATCATCGTAGGAAATGGACTCCGCCACCAGAGTTCAAAACCTGAATGAGGCTGTTTGCATTTCACATATTGTTAATATTCCTATGAAAGGTATGAATCCAACTATTCTCCTTTCAGCTATGAGTAAATAGTAGAGCAGACTTGGCTCTTTAACATTGGTTTGGCAACCAGTTTGGGAGAAGAAAAACTAAATTCATACCAGACCTAGAGATAGAGGGATGGGCTCTGCCAGGCAAGACATGCTATATGCTAAGCTTTTTTGCTTAGATGTAGCACAAGACTGCATGAATGGGGCATACACTGAAACTCGAACTCACTCGTGAAGCTTTGCTAGTCTAGCCTGCTAACCATTACACCACGTGAGGCACTGTCCCAGGCCCAAAACCAGACTACAAGATAAGTCTAAGTTAATTAAAATTAAGATTGAGAATGTAAAAATCTTAGTAAACTTATCTAAAAAAATGAATTAAAAAGCTTTGGTTGGGATAAATTGAAATAAATTTTTACCAAAAAGCTATTTTCCACAGAAAAATTTCTTGAAAATCAGTCACAACCAACATGTTTAATAACAGACTTTGGCTTGATCTTCAACAGAAAAGTATTTCACCAAAATCAATAAAAAAAAGATATTTACTACTCTTAGTTTAGCCTGGCAAAAGGTTCAAATGAATGAAATTGTTAGAACTTTGATTGGTTTTATGACACACCAATCCTTGTTTGGTTATTCAATGCCAGAGTCAGTATTCTTTTTTCCTCAAGCAATTATATGGTTTCAAGTAACTAATGATAATTATTAATAAGCAATTATGACTTAATACTAATAATTTATACACAATTATATGGTTTCAAGTAATTATTCCAAAGAACTACAAATAATTTACACACTGTTATATGGTTTCAAATATTCCTATTTGAAATTAACAATTTTCAAACTGATATATTTGATCCATAACTCAGACCCTAACAGGTATTACCACTCTGGGTCAGAGTGTATCTGGGAGTAATGGTAAAAAATGAGTGACTCTACACCCCGAAGAGCTGCAGTTTAGTGTCATAATCAAGCTAACCCTTTTTTGGGAGTGAAGAGTCTTACTCCTCAGCAAAGAATATGGTCAGCACATTTTAAGCTTTGTCAATAGAGTTGGTGAGAACTTTAAAAAAAAAATAAATAAATAAATAAATAAATAAAAATGGTCATTAACAATGCCAGAAACTGAACCGTTTATTCATTATCTTATTCAGATGTTTTGGCTGACCCATTCTTCTGCTTCCTTAAGGTATATAATTTGATTTTACCTGGGTTACGAATGTACCAAGTACTGCTGGAATTAATTGACCTGATCTATACGTTTGTGATAATTTCCTGTTGTCTTTTGTGATTTTAATTTGTTTTGCTTTACTTTTCTGAAGTTGGGAGGGGGAAAAAAAGTTTCTTTTTTTCCTTATATTATACTCCTGATACAGACTTAAGAATGGATCTGCTGAAACATTGTGTTAACAGCATTCAGAATATAAAGACAAGGTTTAACTGTCCAAACAATTTTTGGCAGAAAGATTGTGCTGCACTTATCATCTTTCAAGGGAAAAGGGTATGTCTACGATATTTTTTAAAAATCACCATTTAAAATTCTGGCTTCCAATCTAGATTATCCCTATCTAAACCTGATTCCTGACAGAAAATATATAACTATCTCAGCCATAAAGAAACACAAGTAGATTTGAAGAGACTTTCACCGATTGAAAAAAAAAAAAAAAAAAAAAAAAAGGTCAATTAAAAAAAAAAAAAAAAAAAAAAAATTAAAAAATATTTCAAATTTTTAAAAATCTTTCTACATCCAATTATATTTTTTCACCCTGTTGGTACTATTCACCAACCCCTCCACTCGGGCAGGATATGACACAAGGTCAATTTTTTTAAGCGGAGTTTAACAGGTTTTGAATTCAGAGTTTTCCTTCTCCTAGACTAGTTGTCTCACCAAGGCTGAAGAACCTAGTCCGTCCTACTATTTACCCATAGCTGGAGGGAGAATAAGGGGGTTCATACCTTTCCCAAGGGTATTTGCCCGAAAGTGAACGTAAACTCGCGTACTACGATTCCACAGTTTATCGCTTTAACCATTACACCACGAGGACACCCTGTTGGTAGGGCTTAGTTTACACTGGCTGTACATCTTGCACAAGACTAAACCTTTTCCCATAAAAAGAGGGGATCATGGATATGACACTAAATTATATCTGATAGTGAGATTCCATTTCTGGGGAGACTAGAGTATCCCTTCATTGCCATTACTCCCAGGTTCACTCTGACCCATAGTGGAAGTACCTGTTAAGATTCCATCTATGGGTCAGATAGAGGTTTAAAAATTATCTGTATTCAATGGGATCCTGTGTAGCAAAAATTAAATAAATAAATGAAATAAAAAATTCAACAAAAAACCTCCATATGCATATACACTGAACACAATTACCTAACCTCCAAACATAAAATAACCCTAGATGGATTGACATGCAATTAAAAAACTATTTTTAAATATCGTATTAAAAAACTAAAAAAATATATAAAAAACAAGATTGACTGTAAGATTTAAATAAAAGTAGAAATGCAAACAAATGGATTGAGAGTACAAGAAAGACAATTAAAAAAAAGAGAAAAACAGAAAAGAAAACGTAGTCAAATAATTAACCTGTTAACTTCTTTCAATCAACAACATAGCAGCTAAAAAAAAAATTTTTTTAAAAATGGAAATGGGAGGTAATATTCTTTGTTCTTTTTAAGCCACAAAGTAAGAAGAGAAAAATCAAAACTGTTCACAGTTTTTCCTTTAAAAAGGTAGAAATAAATAATAAACATGTTTCAAACTAAAAGATACAAACGTAAAAACATACAATTATATATTTCATATATAGAAGAGTTGTCAGTATTTGAATAGAAACCACTAGTTACTTCTGTATATTGATAGGACTTTGTGAAATGAGATCCCTCAAAAATGCCTCAGAGGACAAAAATGAATACCACAAGCATCAAGAAATGAAATAATGTGATACAGTTTGAAAAATGAATCCTAAAGGTCAAAAGTGTTATTTAATTATGAGACTGAGGTTCTTCAACCAAACCTGGAAGCTAATATATAATACAAATCCAAGAATGAAAATGACAAGTTCTGAGTTTTTAAAAAAAAAAAAAATTTAAAAAAACTCAATTCAAGATCAAACCTCTTAGCCTTCAAGAAAGTTTCACAGTTATTTCATTCAGATAAATATCAAAATTCATCATCAATTAAAGCACACATATTAGCATTTATTGCAAGTCTCTTCATATATGAATTGAGATCTCGGTAGCCGTTAAACAGATGTATGTAAACAATAGTAATTGTGATTCATAACCATTTAAAATTTACTTCGCTGCTACTGGCTCCTCGTGGCTGTAGGGTTAGATGCTTGTATTGGCGTTTGAGTCAACCAGGTTTCGATCCCAGCAACAGGAAGCTAATATGTCTAGCCACACTGATGAGTTCTGATAGAACAAAACAGATCTGTCTGTGGATGACTATATATATATATATATATATATATATATATATATATATATATATAGAGAGAGAGAGAGAGAGAGAGAGAGAGAGAGAGAGAGAGAGAGAGAGAGAGAGTGTGTGTGTATGGTAGCTCTACTTTCATGAACATATGTGTGCCCAACAGTTCAGTTAAAGATAAGAATTGACCATTCAGCTGGGACTGTAGAATACACCAACTGTTTCTCTGCAAAGGGGTAAAACTCCCACCTCCAATATGTGTCCAGGATATTTAATGGTGAGGTTCCAGTAATGCTGGAGCTTTGGGGAATGCAGAATACCTCTTCATTGCCATCGCTCCCAGGTCCACTCTGGCCCGGGGTGGTACCACCAGATAGGGTTTTATCGATGGGTCAAATAGAACTGAACTGTGTACTCATGCTGAACTGAACTGCTTGAAATGGAACTGTTTTGACCTTTAAACTACATACTTATGCTAAACTGAATTATTTGAAATAGAACTGTTTTTGACATTGAAACTGTACTTACACTAAATTAGATTGTCTGAAATAGAACTGTTTTGATATTTGTGTGTAAACAAAAACTATACTAAACTGAATTGTTTTAATTAGAACTGTTTGACTAAACTGAATAGCTTGAAATAAAACTGTTTATTTGTATAAAAATGGATTTGGCATTAAATAACCTACAAAGGTTGACATACTATAAACCCCCCCACAAAAAAAAAAAACAACAATATAAACTACAAGACTGCTTACAGAGGTGATTTGTTTATAGTGATGAAGGTTTGTATAGAACCAGCCACATGTTTTGGATGAGCTAATAACAGAATAATGGTGCATCAGTATGCCACAGATTCTCCAAACAACATTCCTCAGTTTTTTCTTACTTTTAGACTGGTTGCCCTGCCAAGGCTAGAGAACCCAGGTTGCCCTAATTGTTTATATACAACCAAAATTTTCATAATTGTACATAACCATAACCCAGCAAAAATGGCATGTCATTTTATTAAACCAATATACTTTAAATGCTTTTAAGAAATAAAGCAATTTCCAGGCAATTTGAAAATGAACGATAATCATGTAAAGCTAAACATCATTTTTTAACCAAATTTCCAATAAAACTTGTAAAAACTAATTAGAATCCTTCACTACTTCCTAAATAAAAGTATCAATATCACCATGGATCAATGCTTTGAAAAACTCAAAAGGTTTACAGATTTGTATAAGTAAGTTGGTTGACCTTAGTTGAGGGCAACACAAAGGCTCCCCTTTCAATAGGCAAAAGGGGGGCACTACTCTATTTCAAACAATTTAGTTTAGCATGAATACACAGTTTAATTGTCAAAAGCATTTCTATTTCAAGCTATTCAGTTGAGTCAAACAGTTCTAATTCAAACAATTCAGTTTAGTATGGTTTTTGTCCACACACAGTTAAATTTAGCATAAGTATGCAGTTTAGTTCTATTTGACCCATAGATAGAACCCTATGAGGTGCTATCACTCCAGGCCAGAGTGGATTGGGAGCGATGGCATTGAAAGGGTATTCCACATTCCCCAAAGCTCCAGCATTATTGGAGCCTCACCATCAGATTATTTAGTATCATATCCAGGACACCTGTTGGGTGGGGGGCTTACCCCTCTGCAAAGATGCAGTCAGTGTATTCTACAGTCCCATCTGACAGTGTGTGTGTGTATATATATATATATATATATATACACACACACACACACACAATTGCCCTGTCATATATATATATATATATACACACACACACACACACACATTAACATAGATATTCCATTTTTCTTTGTCTTTGAATTTCTCTTTCATATGCAAAGTTTACTGACATCAAAGATTTCTTTAACATGATGCATTTTGTACAATTAAGAGCTCATTTTGGCAGTTTTCTATGGTCAGAAGCATACAAATATTTCTTATCACCTGAAGATAAAAGTGTAAACCAGAAAAGTTGGGGGGTTTTGAATCAAAGATATCAAAGCTCTTTTTTTTTTCTTCAACTGCCAAATCACTGCTGGCTGTCTAAAAACAGATATTCAAGAATTTGCCACTCTTTGAAATAAATTCTAAAAATAGTTGATATTTGAAATAGAAAGAAAGAAAATCAGAGAAAACACTTAACATTATCATTCAATGTTTTGTCACTTTTAAGGTTAGTGTCAAAATTGGCATTTTTTATTACCTTTGGGGCACTTTAATACAAGCACAGGAAGAAAACTAAAATATGTGACCCCCTACCAATAGATTTTGATCAAAATCTTCGTCAAGTGGATATACTTAAGAAAGCATAAACGATTATTGCTATTGGTGTCAATGATCCAATCCTAAAACTGCATCTCCCTACTACTCAAAAAAAAAAAGAGCAGAATGTTTTCACTCTTTTTCTCTTGAGGTTTTTATGGCATATCAAACATTGTAGGTTATTTAATACCAAATCCTGTTTATAAATATAGATATTTATTTATTTATTTGTATAGTCAATTGATTCCAATAATACCAATATACCAAGTAATACCAATAATTCAATCTAAACACACAGTTAAAGAGTTTCAAATATTGTTATTTACCACTGATAATTCTATTCATCATTACTCATTTGTTAGCACACAGTTAAATGGCTTCAAGTATTGCTATGTATCACTAACAATTAAATCAAACATCAGTCATTTGTTTACACACAGTTAACTGGTCAATCAGTTTTATTTCTAACAATTTAACAGAAGTCATTTGTTTGCACACAGATTAAAATGTCAAACAGTTCTATTTAACCCACACATAGGATCCTATTTGGTTTGGTTTTATGGCATATCAACAATTTTAGGTTATTTAATGTCAAATCCTCTTTATACTTATATATTAAATATATATGATTTGTAAACACATTTTCTTGATAATGTTTTTAAACAAGCCTAAACTCATTCTTTTCCACACAGTTTAAATGGTTCCAAGTTTTGCTATGTATCACTAACAATTCATTTAAACATCAGTTATTTGTTTACATAGTTAAATGATCAAATAATTCTATTTCAAACAATTCAATTTAGTATAAGTCAACAAAGTTAAATAGTTCCAAGTATTGTATGTATAACTAACAATTCAATTAAACATTAGTCATTTGTTTACACACAGTTAAATGATCAGACAATTCTATTTCTAACAATTCAATTTAGCATGTTATTTGTTTGCACTCAGTTTAAATGTCAGACAGCTCTATTTGGACCCATAATGAGGACCCTATCAGGTGCTACCACTCCAAGTCAGAGTGATGGCAGTGAAAGGGTACTCCACATTCCCCAAAGCTCTAGCATTACTGGAGTCTCACCATCAGAATGTTTTCAATTCACTTGATGGCATTATTTGGAGGTAATCCAGGGCAAACTAGATCAATAGGTTGGTTGATTGTTTGGGTTTTATGGCATATCAACCTTTGTAGGTTATTTAATGCCAAATCCATTTTTAAGAGAATAATCAGTTCTATTTCTAACAATTTAGTTTAGTATGAGTACACAGTTTAATTGTCAAAAACATTTCTGTTTTAAGCTATTCAGTTTAGTCAAACAGTTCTAATTAAAACAATTCAGTTTAGTACAAGTATAGATTTTGTTTACACACAGTTAATTGTCAAAACAGTTCTATATTAAATAATTCAGTTTAGCGTAAGTACAGTTTCAATGTCAAAAACAGTTCCATTTCAAACAATTCAGTTAAGCATAAGTACGCATTTTAAATGTGAGTATACAGTTTGTCAAAAACATTTCTATTTCAAGCTATTCAGTTCCGCCAAATTGTTCAGTTTAGTATAAGTACACAGTTTAGTTCTATTCAACCCATAGATAGAGCCCTATCAGGTACTACCACTCCGGGCCATAGTGAACCTGGGTGCAATGGCAATGAAGGGGTACCCCACATTCCCCAAAGCTCCAGCATTAGTGGAACCTCACAATCAGATTGTTTAGAGTCATATCCAAGATACTCGTTGGGAGGAGATCTTACTTCTGCAGAGATGCAGTCGGTATATTCTACAGTCCCAGCCGACTGGGCAATAGACCAATAGAGGCAGGGACAATACTTAAGTGTGGAACTGGATTAGAGTCAATTTAACAATAAATAAATAAAATCAGGTTTGTTTTTGTAATCCTTCATGGCTTCCTGGAAAAATTTCCGACTCAATTCAAGGACATGTCAGAGGTGCAGAGTGTTATGTTTTTCCGAACAGACAAAAATATGTGTAAACAAAACTGTAAAGAAACAGACTTGAGATGTACAAGAAAACAATAAGGTTTATTTAACCACAGGCAGAGACATGCGTCTATTGACCAGGAAAAAAGCCGTTTTAACTTTGTGTGCCACTGTCAAATACATGTCCATGTGTGTCATGGCCAATTTAAAGTCAGTCTTTATTGTCCTTCACGTGTATCAATTCTTCCAGTCCCTACAATCTCACAATGCACTGTCCATGGGAGCCAATTCCCTTTCTATCTTTCAGAGGGAATAATTGATATTTTTTTCATTAGGTCTGATTTCAAACATAGAAGTAAATGTAATCAGCCACAGAAATCTTTACAAAAAAAAAAAAAAAAAAAAAAATTAAGAATGCAAAAAAATTTTTTATGTAAAAAAAAACCAGATTTAAATGTTATTTAATTTTAATTGCAATAAGTTTATTTAATGAAATTTTCATTTGAATTCCATCAAAATTTATTTAATCTAATTTTATTTAATTCAAATTGCATCAATTTTATTCAATTGAATTTAATTTAATACAAATTGCACAAATTTCAAATTGCAAGAAAATTTTTATTCTTATACGTTGCTTTCATTTTTTTCTTCAAGGAGGCAACAAAGAGAACAAGATTATTTTATCAACCCTGTAAAGATTTCATATTAAAAGTTAGGATTTGACAGCACAACTAAGAAATCCCCCACCCCCAACCAATTCATGGTGCTTTTACACTATGGCAACTAGACAATTACTAGAACTGTTTAATAATACATACTCAGTACACCTTCATTAGCTTGTGATAGATTTAAACTTTAGGATCCCATCACAGTTCAAGGTTTGTCTCATATACTCACAAAACTCAAAAATTCCACAATCAAATTACAAACCAAGTAGTACGATAAAACATTCTCTTTGATTCTGTTAAATAAGCAGAAGCAGACCAATAACCATTTGGTTTAAGGCTCCAAGTTAACAACATCACTTTGTCCTATGAGATAATAGCCGAGTGGATAAAAACATTGGTTAACATATATCTAGTTGAGTTCAATTCCTGAGTTGGGTAGTGCATTAAAAATTCATGTATTCTGGTTCAGTGAAAAAAACAAACACGTAACATCTTAACAATTTAATTTCAATGAATTAAATGTTTGTTTGCTTGTGTTTTATGGCATATCAACACCTGTAGGTTATATAATGCCAAATCCTGTTTATACATATATATTAAATATATATGATTTGGTTGGGTTGGGTTTTATGACGTATCAACCCTTACAGGTTTGCCAAATCCTCTTTATACATATATATAATTTATAAAAACATTTTATTGATAACATTTTTAAATGAACCTGAGCTCATTTTTTTGGCACAGTATAATAGTTTCAAGTATTTCTATCTAATACAAATAATTCTATGAACAATTAATCATTTGTTTGCACACAGATGAACGGATCCAAATATTGCTATATAACAGTAACAATTTAACATCAGTCATTTGTTTGCATACACTTAAATGGATATACATATATGATTTTTAAGTGAATAGTTTGTAGGTAATTTAGTTTTTAAATGAGAACTAATTTGTTTGCACTCTTGTATTGCTATTGTTTCTACACAATTAAATAGTTTCAATTATTACGATCTAACACTAATAACTCTATTCAATATTATTATTGTTTGCAGACAGAAGTATTGCTATTTAACACTAATTATACTATTCAACACTATTCATTTATTTGCACAGTCAATTGGTTCAAAGCATTGCTATGTAATATCAATAATTCAATTTAGGCACACAGTTAAAGACTTTCAAGTATTGCTATTTCTCACTAACAATTCTATTCAACATCTCTCATTTATTTGCACACAGTTAAATGGTTCCAAGTATTGCTATATATTGCTAACAAGTCACAAACAGTTCTATTTCTAACAATTCAATTTAATATCAGTCATTTGTTTGCACACAGTTTAAATGTCAAACAGTTCTAGTTGACTTATAGATAGGACCCTATCAGAGTGGACCTGAGAGCAATGTCAATGTCATATCCAGGACACTCACTGAAGAGGGAGTTTTAGCCCTCTACAGAGATGCAGTCAGTGTATTCTGCAGCCCCAGCTGACTGGGCTAAAGAATTAAATGACAATCTTTAAGAATGGAAAGCAAAATAAGAACTATTTACCCCTAAGAATTGATAAATGAGTTAAGTTTGAATTCCCAGAAGGTTACCAACTACAGCAGTTATCTGAAAAAGGCCAGAGTCAATGGCCAAAGAAGGACTATAACAACACTAGTCTGACTAAAGTATAATATAAAAAATATGATAGAAATTTAGACAATAAATGAGAGAATAGGTAACTTTGAATATTTTGTTGAATAGAAATTATTCAGACTCACAAAAAATGCTCTTTCTATTGACACTTAAAAAATACCAGATAAGCACAGCATTATAAATAGAAAATGTGTGGAATGTTCTTGTTTTCTATGATACTATCAAATACAATAAGAAAAAAGAAACTAAATTAAGGTTTCAGACCTATAATCTGACTTTTCGTCTCTTTTTGCATTGAGTCAGTAAAATTTGGTCAATTTGGTGGCTGAGAGTGTTTTGAAGGTCCCACCATCATCAATGTTTGAATCATAAAAAACAGAATGTACAATGCTCATGTTCAAAGCAAGCAAGTACTCTATATATCAGATTCAAATTTTGGATCATCTAAAGAAAGGGTGAGCAATGGGTAGCCTGCTGGCCACAACCTGGCCCAGTAGGCCAATCAGTGTGGCCCTCACTAAGTGTTTTTATTTTTTACCTTGAACACTAATTTTTAATTTGCTTCATAGCCATAAGAAAAATTTTATAGTTTTCAATTTGACTATACAGAATGTCAAGAACACTGGATTTTTGACTTTCAAGTGTGCTGCACAAAAAGACTGTTTTGATTTCAAAGGTTGAAGAATTTCTTTTTAGATTTACTGTGAATAATTGCTGGTAAGTTTTTAATAAAATTTAGTAGTAATTTTATTTATTTGAAACAGTAACCCAATGTAGTGTGCAAAAACTTAAATTTTGTCTTCATTTAAAAATGTATTTTTTGACAGTAACTGGCCCAAATTGTTGTTCCAGTGTTTGGAAGTGACCCCACCAATGAAAAATGTTGCACACCCTTAATCCAAAGAATTTTCAGGGTGACAATTCTTAAAGGATATATGCAAAAGTGACAATTCTTCAGATGATTTTTGTTTATTATATACAAACTAAACTTCATTCTCAGGGGTTGTAGAATACACCAGCTGCAACTCTACAGGGAGTAAGACACCCTCCTCCCAACCAGTGACCTGGGTATGACATTAAACCATCTGATGGCATGGCTCCAGTCTTGGAGATTTGTGGAATGTGGAGCACCCCTTCATTGCCATTGCACCCAGGTCCACTGACCAGGAATGGTAGCACATGATAAGGTCCTATCAATAGGTCAAATAGAACAAACTATGTATGCAAACAAATGACTGATGTTAAATTGTGAATGTTATATAGCAATACTTGAAACTATTTAACTGTGTACAAAAAAGAGCTCAAGCTCATTTAAGAATGTTATCTACAAAAATGTGTTTACAAATCATATATATATTTAATATATGAGGATCATTAAATAAGTTTCCAGACTTTTTTCATATGGGCACTTTTATTGATAGTACATACATGAAACTCTAGTCCCCTTTGAAGTAATCTCCTCCGGCTGCAATGCACTTGTTGCACAGTTCCAACAACTTCTGGAAGGCCCCATGGAAGTCCTCTTGTCTGAGCATGTCAATAACCTTTATCATAGCCTCTTTCATCTCCTCAATTGTCTCATAACAACAGCCTCTGAGCTTAGAGAATAACCAAAAATCACAGGGAGCAAGGTCTGGACTATAGGGATGGTGAGGAACTGTCTTGATGCCCATCTTAGTCAAATAGTCTGTGACAAGGATAGAGTTGTGGACTGGTGCATTGTCTTGGTTGAAATGCCACTGACCCGATTTGAAGAGTGCTGGTCTCTTCCGACGGAATCTCTTCCTGAACTCCCTTAAAACCTCAACATAGTAACCCTAACCCTTTGACCAATCAACTCTGGTGTATTGACTTCCTTACTCCTCACACACCTCTCATCATCCCTCACAGACTCCCTTCCTTCCTTGAATCTCTTATGCCACTCAAAAACTGATGCTCGATTCATGCAAGATGCTCCAAAAGCAGTCTGAAGCATTTCATATGATTCTGTGGCATTTTTTCCAAGTTTAAAACAGAATTTTATTGCATATCATTCTTCTAAAGTGTCCTCACATCCAGATTGAATTTTTGAAATTCACCAGCTGTGACAATCAGGCTTTAGTAGGGTGTATTCCAATTCCTGCTGTAACTGTTCATTTGAACCTGAAATCATAAAAATTGGTCAGTCATCTCACAAGATGTATAGCAATAACATACTAAATTTTCAAGAGTCTACAACAATTTTAAGTGCTTGTACAAAAAAGTCTGGAAACTTATTGAATGCACCACATATAAAGAGGATTTAGCATTAAATAACCTACAATAGTTGATATGCGAACCAAACTAAATCAAGCTTCATTCTAATTGTCTTTTGATTACAATCCTTGTTTATTTGTTTTTTGCTAACATTCTCAATTTTAAAGTCAAGATTAAAATACAAGGGATTTCAGAGAAATTGGTATCATTTTGTAATCCAATAATCAACCAATTCTCATTCAAATGATCTCAGATATTGACAGCATATGTAGAAACAACGCAAATTTCTATGTGTAATGGTTTTTTTTTTCAAGTATAAAACTGCCATTCGCTGAAAAAAAAAAAAAAAAAAAAAAAGGCATTCAAAAATTAAACATAGAAGTTTCAGTTATTTCTACAAATGCTGTTAACATTTGAGATCATTTGAACAAGAATTAGCCAAGTTATTAGATCATGAAATGATATCCATTTTTTTTTTTAAACACCCTGTATGTTTTCAACTGTTATCCTGTCTCTTTTTCAAAATAATTCTTCTAAAGTTATTCAATGACTTAAATTTTACAATACCACATTGCTGCTCTGTACCCATTGCAATAAGAATCATTTTAATAATAAATAATCATTAAATATTATTTTTTTTCTATCTTAATCATATGGATTACTCTAGTGTGTCAATTCTTCATGTGATCCAAAATTTTCAAAATCCATTTTTCACATGATTTGTTTCATTCAATGTGGTTTACAGTCAAATGAAAAATTGCAGTATAAATCAGTCATTGCAAAATAGGTTTTTGCATTCTTGCTGCTTTGTAATTTTAAATTGTTTCAATACAAAGTTCTTAAAATTGAAATTGTTTAGTATAAGAAACCAGGTAAAAAAGACTAAACTTGCTATAATAGGAACTACAAAAAGAACTATCATCATAGTTCTTAATATGGTGATAAGAGGGCTTTGTATTATGAAAGTGAACCCATGGGTCGTCACTGATAAATCTTAGCTGGGTCACCAGAATGATGTCTAAAAATTAAAAACCCCTGATAAATCCAGGAATGTCACAAATGATTCTTCCCAGCTCATACTTTTTAGGGCTGGCTATTCTTGATGAAAGCTTGTTTTTTAACAGCAACTAGAAAAATCCTTGTACGCCTTAAAATTGTATGGTACGAGTTTTCACTGATTTTACATTAAGTCTGTCGGAATGCTTAGTCAAGTTTCCACTCACCAAGGACCAATATAAACATAAGTATATCCATGATATACTAACACAATAGGAAAGACAGGATAAACTCATTTAGACATACAAGAACGTTTAAGATTTAACATATACATATACATCATCATTAAGTTACACGGACAGCACAGATTTCCTTGACTCTCTTTCCATCTGTCTATCACCCATCACTCCCAGCAGGTCTTCCAAACTACATCCTGTGTCCATACAGAGCTGATGTAAATAAGTTCTTGCTGGTTGGCCAACGTTGGCACATCCATGTGTAGGGATCTATAGAAGAACATCACCTATGAGTTCATCCTTGCTTCTCTAGCAGTGTCCCGCATGTCTTGTTACTCTTACTTGAATGGTTTTTGAGATGGGGGTAAGTGGCTGTACAGCTGTTGTTATTTTTGGTGGAATGGGTGCTTCCAGGATTTATTTAAAATAACTTGTAGCATTCTTGTGTAGTTCCCATCTAGCTTTTTCTCTATGCATTTTGTTAGAGTCCATGTGGTGCATCCATACAGTAGTACTGACTCAGCCACAGCTTAGAAGTCCCATTCTATTTTATTGGATATATCAGACTTCTATATGTTCAATAACCTATCAATAGCAGTCCATAGGCATATGTTAACATCATTTTCAGTAGATGAGATATTGCTGCTGAGGTATGTAAACTTGTCTACTAATTTTACAGGCCTGCCACTTTGAGTGGAGATAGCTCCTTCTCATTTAAAACACATGTACTATTTTATTTGTATTCATATGAAAGCTAATGTGTCCAGCTGTTTGTTTTATTTTTGTTGTTTAATGGAATATCAACCTTCTTGGGTTATTTAATGCCAAATCCATCCTTCAAGAAGAACAGTAGTGGTACTATTTAACCTATAGCTGGAAGGATAAGGGGGTTCATACTTTTCCCAAGAGTATTAGTTTAAAAGTGAATGCAATAAAGCAACAGGAGTTCAAACTTGTTTACTATGATTCCACAGTCCAGCACTTTAACCATTACACCACAAGGACAACCCCCCCCATCTCCAGCTGTTTGCTTTAGGCTATGCAGTAGGGATTCAGGTTGGGCAGGTGTATTTGCAAGAAGCGCAAGATCATTTGCATAGTCTGCATCTGTTATAGTTTCTGCAGGATATTGTCTGCTTCTCACCTTTTTTTAGCGTAAAGCCATTTTCTTTTATTAGATCTGTCAATGTTCAAACTATGTAGTTTCGGCAGAGTATAAACAAATATGGTGCTAATGTATCTACTTGCAAAACTCCAGCAACAATGTCAAAGAAGTCTGTGTTACCATCAGGTGAATGAACCGTTGCATCATTATAGCTGTAACAGTTTCTTTGGGAGAACATATGCTAGCAGTATTTACTCCATCTTTCCTCTGTATCTGGAATCAAATGCCTTGAAGAAATCTACAACAATAGTGTTGCCACATAATTTTTTGCACATACTCCTTCGATGATTCAACAGATAATCAGAATCTGCAATGTTGTAGATCAATTTATCAAAAAAAACATTCTGACTTTTCCTAAGAATTTTCTCAATTTCAGGTTTGACATGGTTTAGAAGCAGAGCATTATAAACCTTAGCAGCTACACTGTTATTTCTATACAATATACCAGCAATATTAAAAGAAAAAAATACAGAAATGAGTCTGAACAGATAAATCTATACACATAGCATTCAATGGACAAGCAGTATATGAAAGGAGTACAGCAATGGAAAAAAAAGAGTCTTACTTGATGAATGTACATAAATATAGCCTGTTTTATGGTGGTTTAATGTTCCCTGGCAGGGTCAGAGACAATGTCACAAATATTCAAAAAACAGATGAATAGGTCAAGAAGCGGTTTCTGAGACTGTCATGGGACATCCTATGAGATCTTTAACTGGATATGCCAATTCCCTAAGGGAAATAATTATTTGTTGTTTACTAATAAGTCTATTTTACTTTTTGATCCACTGAACATTTATTATTGAAAGAAAAAAAATTCAATATTTGCATAATTAACAGAAATACAAAATTAAAATTCATATATTTTACATGATGCTGAAAAACAAGTAACCTGTGATGTTTGAAAAAAAATGATTTATCTGATTAAATTTGAGGAATAAAATGAGTTTGCAAAATTGATCATGACATTGTCAATGATAACCTTTTTTTTTTGTTCAAAAACTTGATACATGTAAAATTTTTGCCGTTTAAAAAAAAAAAAAAAGCCACTAATCTGACCAATGTACAAATACAACAATTTAGTAAATACCAAGATTTGCACAGTCAAAAGACTAAATGCAGAGTCATGTGTCTCCCATATTGCATACATTTAACTTACCGGAACTAAATTTTAAAAAATGAAAGAAACAAATTTCTGAGGCAATTGGACCAAAACTATGAATTGTATGTAAGATCAGAAGTGTCTACTTAAACAGCCCACTTTGAAATTCAGTGTGACTCTGGATCATCTGATAATCTAATAATGGTGGTTTAGGTTTCATTTCAGATTATAAATATGTGAGAATTTCATTTTTAAATTCTATAATCTTTTTTTTTTTTTCTCAAATAAAATTAAATGACAATTGTAGTTTCTCTTTATTTAACAAAGTTTAAACCAAAGGTTAAGTTTAATAAAACCATAGGTATTATAAGCAAACTGAGGCCCATGTGCTATATGTAAACAAAAGCTTAGTAAAAAACAACATATGACATCTCATCTAGATGGTTTTTAAAATACTTCTCTCATGTTCTCATTGAGTGATGAGAGGGTCAGCATGTGTTTATTTATTTTTTGTAAGTAAACTACAACAAGCTGTCTGGAGTTGTTGGTGAACTAATAGGGTTTACTCTTGCAACTGTATCATAGGTCAAAAACAATGGTGTAGTTTGATAGGAGAAAATTGCATTCCTGTGGTATGTAGAAGCTATCCAATGGAACTGGGGGAGGGAGTGTTTTCAACTGTGCAAATCTTGTTTGGTACTAAATTGTGGTATTCATACACAAGCCTGATTATTGTGAAAATATGTAGAAAATTTAAATGTTTACTACACATGGAATCAAATAAGTAAGACATAAATAAATGAGGGATATTTTATGGTGAAAGGAGGATATTACTATATGGTAACACGAACCTAAACTGCAAATTAACTCCTTTGCTTACCTGTCAGCCAGGTAAAAAAAAAAAAAAAAAAAAAGTCATAAAATTATAATGCCCTTCATTTGGAATATTTACAAGAGAAGTGAAGGTCAAAGTTATTGTTTGTTATCTGATTTTAAACAAAACAAAAAAAATTAAATAATCAGTCAACGTGCGCTTGAAATATTCGTCTAAAAAAGAAAAAAAAAATGCTGTGATAAAATCGGAAAAAATGCGGAGAAAAGTTAACACAACAAAATAATTTCATGCACATTTCAAATGTAAAGGATCTAAAAGACCCCACCACCGTTTTTTGTGGGTTTATTTATTAATCTTTTTATTTTATTTTTTTTGTTTTTTTTTTTTTTTTGCATTTTTGGAAATAAATTTCAGCTCTAAAAATAAAATGAGACAGTTGATATGAATCGAAAGAATTACCAACCCAACCAAACGCGTCAAATTAAGAAAATAAATTTTCTTTAGCAAGATTGTTTCCACAATGTACATCTGGGACAAATAAATTGATAAACATTTCATTTTTTTTTTTTTTCTTCTTTTTTTACTGGTCAGGTCTGTGAGGTTTTCGAAAGAAAGGTTTATTTGATAGCTTTAATATTCTGATTACAAAGCTTCTACTATTTAAAAAAAAAAATCTTATGCAAGACATATTTTTCAATCCTATCAATTTTGCATGCTAAAAAATAATGCAAAAATCACTTCAAAGTATTTTCGATTGATATTTTTGTATTTAGTAGCAGTTTAGATCATCTGATGATCAAATAATGGTAGTTTATGCTTAGATTTCGTTTCGTTCCGAACTACAAACACGTGAGAATTACATTTACAATCATATTCTATTTACAATTTACAAATATATTATATAAACTTTTTCTGTTTTTCACGAAAAATCAATCGGCAATTATTTTTATTTATTTATTTAAGGTTAACGAAAATAATTTTGTTTTTATTGTTTGTGGTTTTTCTTTTTCTTCATTATTTTCGTAATATGAGTTTAGGTAAAAAAAATAAAAGTTAACCGATAATAGAAACAAGTTGTTACTCGTATTTTCGATCAAGAAAGACTTCATGACGAGAAAAAAAAACAGCACTTTTTCCAGCTCAGTGACTTCTAATCTTAAGACTATTTTCAACTATAAAAAATATGTACACCGGAACTCATATGATACGCTAACAGAATATGCTTAAAATATTTTTACAACGCCCAAATCAAATAACAACAACGTATTCATATGTAGAACACGGTAGAAGATTGAAAAGTATGTAAGTAAATAAGATGAATAAAAGTAATTGAGAGAAAAAAAAAAGTACCCACTATAAGAAGCCTAGGTTAGTTTGACACAAGGCTATAGTAGAGGAGCATCCGGCGTGAACCGAACTGATTTCACTCGCGAATCATGGCCCAGTTTAAAATTGGACAAAATGGATTAATTAAAAATAAACACTGCCTAAACAATTAAATAATTTGAAGAAAAGGTGTTTGAGAGAAAGGTATAGAACACTTAAAATTGGAAAAATGAATACTATGGGTGCTTAATTACATCCGAAATATACACACACACACAATATATATATATATATATATATATATATATATATAGATATATATATATAGATAGATAGATAGATATTTGTCATCCACATTACGAAAAAATGTATGAAAATGCAAAATGAATCATTTCATTCCTTAATTTAATTACGAATTTCCCCCACCACCAAAAAAAAAATTCTCCATAAACATAAAATCAAGTTAACTTGAATTTTATTTTATATTATTCAATAAAACAATACGAGGAACCAGTTAAAATATTGAATTGATTTTAAAATAGATTATTTGTCGTTTAATTTCCTCGTCATTTTGGAGGAGGAGGTGAGAAAGAATATCACAGGATATTGGAAAAAAATCATTGTATTTGAATTAAATACACATTTGTTTAATTTACGATTGTTTACAAACTTATTAGAAAATTATAAAGTAAACTTTAAAAGAATGAGATTTATATTTGATTTTCTGTTTTAAGATTTTTTTTTTTACAAGAAAGAAAAACAGAAGGTAAACAACTGCAACTTTACTGTAAACTAAACATGTAGAATTTCACATTATTGAAAACACTTTATTTTATTCAGTTTTAAATTTTTAGAAATGAAATTTTAAGTTTTTTTGTTTGTTTTATTTTTTTTAATTTAAGAATTAATAATGCTAAATCACTAGTGGAGTTCATTTAACACGTGTAAAATAATAAACTCTTGCAACAACAAAAAAAGACATTTTTTACAGAATTTAAAAAATTGATTAAGCTTTTATTAGATTTTTTAATTAAAGATCTTTAAAAATTAAATATTTTAAGCTGTTAAATATTATTGACGACATTTTCATTTTGCGTTGTTTTTTTTTTTTATTTTTAATTAACACCATTTTTTACCTTAGGTCAAAAATAACTGGCCACAGATCGATCAATTTCAACCCTCAAAATGATTAGATTAAATCATTTTAAGCCTTTAATCAACTGAAAAAAGAAATAGTAAACAGATTTAACTGGTTTTTTTTTTTAAGAAAATGAAACTACTCAACACTTTCCGAGGCGGACAATTTTTTTCCTCTTCCAAAACAACGAAGGTAAAAAAATAAATAAATCGGAAAGCACCTCACCGTGATAACAAAGTGAAAAGCCCTTGTAATTTTGATTTAACCCACATCTGTCGGTATGGAGTGGCACCCAAAAGATTCCTGCATGTGACCAAACGGAGCGTCCAAATCACGCCATATCTGAGCATGGATCGAGCGGCCAGCATCTCACGGGGCGGCCATCATAAAATTGGGAACTTGACGGGGGTAAACGTCGTGGCAATGGCTTCCCTCTCACCGTCACTCCATTTCAAACTTCCATCGATTAGTCTCGACTAACAAGTTTTCACGTTGCTTGCTTACTTTACGAGCACACTACTCTGGTATTACCTAATTTACCTATGTTTATTTATTAAGCATAAGGAGAGGATTCACTACATCTATTAATTTAGCAAGGGCTACTACAGTGGAAGATTATTTCAGTGTACGTAGAGTCTGCCTACTTAGAAAATCAGATGCGAAAATCCTACTGTCTACCTGGGCTCAAATATCACCCACTTATATCACCTGTAGATAATACACAGTCCCAGATCCAAATTAGCGAGCTCTCTGCCTCGTTTATTGTTTATTTCAGTTTGTTTTTCTCTCACACCAATGATCTTTTTTCTCTCGATTCCAGTCTGTTCATATCTATCTATCTATCTATCTATCTATCTACTTTCATCACAAAAATTAAATATTTGAATAAAATTTAGCAAGGAAAGCACTGTATATTTACATTTAAATGGCATAATTTGTTCCAGTCATCAATTAAGCCGTTCTCCCTTGACATAACCACCCTTCATTTGAAAGGTAAGGGTCAGGTTCATTGCCTGACGCCTAAGATTCCTGCCCCGAAAGGAGAATATGCTAACGAAGCCAAACAATTTTTAGTATTGAATTGCATACCTGTGTAGGAAGGCCACTGCCTAAAATTTGACCCCCATGAATAAGGGCTAGGTAAATAGAAAACATGATTTGAAGCAGGAAGTTGTCTGGTCAAACATTAAGGAGCTATCAGGAGGCTATCCCCACACTCGGGCAACATTTTTCCCTCATCTAAAAGAGCAAGTGTCAGGTTGATTGCTTAATGCCTGAGTTTGCTAAATTTATTAATAGAATGGGCTCAATATTAATGATAGATCTGCCTGATGAGCACATAGGTAAGAAACTAGCAGCAGTCACCTAGTACTTTTGACTCTGTGTCTACACTATTCGAACTTATATCTACATATAATAAATATAAATGGTTTGGGCATTTTTTACACAGAATCATTTTTGTGTGTGTGCGTGTTTTTTTTAAATTAAATTGGTGCTCAATGTTGTTATGAACATTTTAAATCTGTGTTGCTCATGATCGTATTGAGCACTTAAAAATATCTTCATTGATTCTGGGCAACAAATAGCTCCAAACGTTTGTATTAATTGTTATAAATTATATAGCTCCTATTTTATAAGAAATAGTTGGAAATTATTTTAAGAAAAAAATCTCCAATGAACCTGGCTGATTTTCAGTTCTCAAGAAAAAATATCTTGGTGTCAGTAAATCCTTGTCACGCCATCAGCATGGATATCCCTGACCCTCTCTCGCCGCCCCTCCTCATCGTTCATTGCTTCCGATAGGTCCCCAGGACTACACCCCATATCATCACAGAGCTGCTGTATGTAGGTTCGAGCTGGCCGCCCTGCTTTTGCATGGCCATATGTGGGGGTCCATAGGAGTACATCACTTATGAGCTCGTCCCTGCTTCTCCAGCAGTGTCCTACATGTCTGGTTCTTCTAACTTGGATAATTTTCATGATGGGTGGTAGGTGGCCGTACAGCTGCTGCTTTGTGGGCTGCTGCCTCCAGGACTCTTGAGTAGTTGCCGTCAAGCTTTTTCTCCAGCTGTTTAGTTAGTGTCCATGTAGTGCATCCATATAGCAGTAATGACATGATCGCTACTTGGAAGAAACTGTGTTTCCTTTCATTGGTTAGGTCTGACTTTCATATGACTGATAGCCTATATATAGCAGTCCATGCCTTTGTTAGTCACGTGTCGATGTCAATCTTGGTCGATGAGACACTGCTTCCTAGGTAGGCAAACTTGTCTACTAGTTTCAGAGAGCTACCATTTAGTGTGGAAATGTTGCCTGTTTGATTAAAGCACATATATTCTATTTTGTGTGCATTGACATGGAGGCCAATGCCTGCAGTAGCTCATTCCAGATTATGCAGTAGGGTTTCGGCTTGGGCGGGTGCATTTTTCTGAATCGCTATGTAATCGGCGTAGTCGGCGTTGGTAATTGTTTTTGCAAGGTACCCTCTGCTTCTTTTCTTTGTCAGAAACCGTTTTCTTTATCTTTTCTTTGTCAGAAACCATTTTCTTTGATGTTATCGATCGATGTTCTAAGCATGTAGTCTAGACAGATGATAAAGAGGTATGGGGCAAGTGTGTCTCTTTGTAGTACTCCAGCTACAATGTTGAAGTAGTCTGTATCTCCATCTGGAAAACATACTTTCACTTTGGTGTTTCTCTAGAGAATCATTATGGCTGCGATGGTTTCTTTTGGTAGTCCGTATTTGAGTAGAATTTGCTCCATCTTCCCTCTGTGAATGGAATCAAAGGCCTTGGTAACCATGACCCACACTCAAACCACATATATATATATATATATATACACAGTTTAATTTTGTTTGTGGTTACTAAGTAAGTAAAGTTGGTGACCGTAGTCAAGGGTGACCAGAAGGCTTCCTTTTCAATAGCCACTACACTGAGGTGTAGGGGAAGGCACAACTCCTTTCCCTGGATTGCTCCACATTACCCTTGATACGTACCTTATATTGCTGAGTGTTAAGCAAGGAGGTATCAAGTACCATTTTTAAAGTCTTTGGTATGACTCAACCTGGGATTGAACCCAGGTCTCCTGAACCATTGGCACATAAAAAGTGTTTAATATCCTAAAGACAGAGTTAAATTATTATCAAAAACATTTACTTTAAAAATTGTTTGCTATTATTTAAGTTTCTAAACGAGCCGGTCAATGGTCAAATGGGTACAGCGTTTGCAAATGGTCCGGGAGACCTGGCTTCATTCCCAGGTCGTGTCATACCAAAGACTTTAAAAATGGTACTTGATATCTCCTTGCTTAACACTCAGCATTATAAGGTACATATCAAGGATAAAGTGGAGCAATCCAAGGAAAGGAGTAGCACCCTCCCCTACACCTCTGTGTAGTAGCTACTGAAAAGTGAGCCTTCTGGTTGTCCTCAACTACGGTCGCCAACTTTACTTTACTTTTACTATTCTATAATAATCATCATTTGTTTGCACACAGTTAGATGGTTTCACATATTCCTATCTAATACAAACAATTTCCAAACAGATCTATTTTACTCATAGATAGGGTCCTAACTGGTACTCCCACTCCAGGTCAGAGTGAACCTGGGAGTAATGGTACTATTTACCAACCCCTCCGCTCGGGCAGGATATGACACAAGGTCAATTTTTAAGCGGAGTTTAACAGGTTTGAATTCAGAGTTTTCCTTCTCCTAGACTAGTTGCCTCACCAAGGCTGAAGAACCTAGTCCGTCCTACTATTTACCCATAGCTGGAGGGAGAACAAGGGGGTTCATACCTTTCCCAAGGGTATTTGCCCGAAAGTGAACGTAATAGCGCGACTGGAGTACGAACTCGCGTACTACGATTCCGCAGTGCATCGCTTTAACCATTACACCACGAGGACACCTGGGAGTAATGGTAATGAAGAAGTACCACATACTCCCCAGAGCTCTAGAACTGGAGCCTCACCACCAGACTCAGTTTTGAGTCATAAACAGGACACTCCTTTAGTAGGAGTCTTACCCTTCTGTAGAGAATGCAAATGACATATTCTAAGTCTCACCAACTGGGCAGAATACATGGAAGAGAGAGGCAGCACTCTCCCATTGACATATGAAAAGGGAGCAAAAATTATCCTTTATATGCTCTTTATATATGTACTTACCCAACTCCTTATATATGTACTAACACAACCCTTTATATATGTACTTACCTAAGCCCTTATATTTAGTGTCACTTGTGTGCGATATGAACTGTTGGCTCAGTTGTAGAGTTTCGGCACTGCAATCTATGGTTGCTGGTTCGATCTTCAATGGTGGAGATCATGATATACACTGCTGATAAGACCTAATAAGGTCGAGACAGCTTTCCAGTGTTTCTATATGTCATGCACAGGTGTTCGTTGGATTTTCTGGTCATGGTAATTCAATTCACAGGATTTGTTTAAGTTTGGGGTTTTTTTTTGTCTTAATGGCATATGAGCCTCTATGGGTTATTTAATGCCAAACTTATCTTTGTAGAAGAACAGTAGTGATACTATTTAACCCATTGCTGAGAGCAGGATAAGAGAGTTATTATCTTTTCCATGAGTATTGGTGTGAAAGTGAATGTAATAGCATAACTGTAGTACAAACTCGCTTCCTACAATATTGTAGTCTAGCACATTAGCCATTATACCACAGGGACTTCCCTCAAATGATTGGAGAAGACTTTACCAACAAAGTAAAGAGGCCAACTCCTTTTAATCTATACTATAATAAACATAGGAATCTTAAACATAAAACGTTTGTCACCATTTTTTTCTAATCACCCAAACAAAACAAAAGTCAACGTTTCTTAAGTTCTGCCTGAGATCAAGTGATAACCTTTCAAGATGACCAAGTATATCACAGAATTCAAGCAGAGTTCCTAGAAAACTTTCATTACTATGTCTCTAACTCATAGCTATACTTGATAGCAAACATTTCCTTTCACTTGAATAAATTGAAAAACAAGGAAAGCTGAACTAGAATAATAATAGTTATAGAGTAAGGTTAGCTTAGTCTGCCACAATGATTGATTAATGAGGCATCCAGTGAGGATAATTATACTTGTAAATTGGTATGTAGCCTGTCAACCATCACATTATGGTTTGTCTTGAACTTGGGAGATGGGGGTAGGTATATCTTCATATCATATCCAAGTTCTTCATTTTTTAATTTTACTTTTTAGATCTTCCAGGTGAAGTCTAATGATTTAGTTGATTTGGTTTGGTTTTGTTTGGTTTGGTCTATTTGCTTAACATTATTGATTCAGTTGGTGGTAGGGAGGATATTTAGTTGAGTCTCCACTCACCAAGGTCCAATATTAGCATTAGTATATCCAATGATACAATACCACTATATGAATGGAAAGAAGATATGATAAGCTCATTTACATATATAGGTACATTTAATACATATATATCAAAACATGCAAAAAGTGTTAGCAAAATACACAAATGTGTCTCAACTGAAAAAATGTGCACAAATTGTTCCATGGACAAGCAGTATATAAAAAGGATACAAAAAACAGTAAAAATCTTACTTGAGTTTGAGGGTTTAGCCATATAGGCTCTATATTTCAATAATTAGGCGAGAGACAATGTTCATCATAGGGATTGGAGACAAGTCTCTCTGCCATTCAACAAACAGAGATAAAAAGGCACATCTTAACTATTCAAAGAACTGAGACCAGAAGACAATGTCTTTATAATTCAAACAACAGGAACAAAAGAGGACAAGAAGGCTTCTGAGATTTTCATATGACCAGGGGGCATCCAAAGGACACCACCCCAAATTCAAAGGAGACAATTACTTATTGTTTCTCTACAACAGCATATCAATTGTTTATAGTTTATATTATGTCATTTATAAATGATTGATTATAACTCTAATAGTTCATAAGATTTCAAGTATTCCGATCAACTATTTGTAATTTGTATACAATTATGGGGTTTCAAGTATTTCAAGCAATTCATATGGTTCCAAGTAACAAATAATAATCCTTTGTAAACAATTATAGCTTCAAGTAACTATTCTTAATACAAATAACTTGCATATATATGGTTTCAAGTATTCCTATCAAATACAAATAATTTTTCAACAGAAATATTTGATGAATAGATTGGACTCTAACAAGTATTACCACTCTGGATCAGTATGAACCTCGGTGTAATAGCACTGATCATAATTGTAAGTTGATATGTTGCCTGTTAACAATCACATATTGTTTGTTTGTTTTTGGTGGGGGTTGTATTTTCTAATCCCAGTTCCTCAATTTTTTATTCAAAACCTTTTTTAGGTTTTCCAAATTAAAGCATGTTCTCCCCCAACACACCTATGAGTAAATAGTAGGGCATACTAGGTCCTTCTCAAAGGAAAACTCTGAATTCAAACCAGCTTTACTCTACATAAACATTGACCTTATGTTGCATTCTACCCTAAGGTCAAGTTAAGTTATTTAGTTTAATGGCATATCAACCCTTGATGGTTATTTAATGCCAAATCTTGTTCATACGTTGTAAGAGAACCTGGTTGTGTTTGGCCTGTCTGGATCAAACACATGTCCCTAAAGTTACAGAAAAGACAACTTGAGCATGCTGTGAGATATGTGGTTTGGTTTAGGTGCCTAAATGTATGGAAACTTGAGTACCGAAATTGAAAGACTGAGTTTCAAGTGCCCAGATATACAAAAAGTTGAGTGCATAAAATTGACATGTAGTAAGAGAGTGGGGAGTTTTTCCCAGCCTTTGGGCCAGCCACTAGGTATTCATGCCGGGTGGGTATCAATGACAAGCATAGATTCACATTGCACTTGGCCTTTTTGGCCAGGCAAATCATTGATAAACATTGACAAGCAAAGATTCACATTGCACTTGGCTTTTTTGGCCTGGTGAATCATTGATAAATATTGACACATAGATTCACATTGCACTTGGCGTTTTTGGCCCGGTGAATCATTGATAAACATTGACAAGCAAAGATTCACATTGCACTTGGCTTTTTTTGCCTGGTGAATCATTGATAAATATTGACACACATAGATTCACATTGCACTTGGCCTTTTTGGCCAGGCAAATCATTGATAAACATTGACAAGCAAAGATTCACATTGCACTTGGCTTTTTTTCCCTGGTGAATCATTGATAAATATTGACACACATAGATTCACATTGCACTTGGCCTTTTTGGCCCGGTGAATCATTGATAAACATTGACTAGCATAGATTCACATTGCACTTGGCTTTTTTGGCCTGGGGAATCATTGATAAATATTGACAAGCAAAGGTTCACATTGCACTTGGCCTTTTTGGCCAGGCGAATCATTGATAAACACTGACAAGGAAAGATTCACATTGTACTTGGCCTTTGTGGCCAGGTGAATCATTGATTAATATTGACAAGCATATATTCACATTGCACTTGACCTTTTTTGGCCTGGTGAATCATTGATAAACATTGACAAGCGTCGATTCACATTGCACTTGGCTTTTTTGACCAGGTGAATCAATGTCAAACAATGACAAGTATTGACAAGCATAGACTCACATTGTACTCAGTTAATCAATGACAAGCAATGACTCCTTTGTGAACCTATGACCAGCAGCACATGAGCCAAGACTCATGTGCAACTTCCCCTTCCCTAATCCTCATGTTAAAAAGGCATTGTGTCAAATACTACCGGGTGGGAGGTTTGGATAAATATCACCAGGTATTCATGCCAGGTTTGGTTTGGTTTCTTTGTTTGATGGCACATCAACCTTTGTGGGTTATTCAATGCCAAAGCCATCCTTCCAGAGGAACAGCAGTGGTACTATTTAACCCATAGCTGGGAGGATAAGGGGGTCCATACATTTCCCAAGGGTACTTGTCTGAAAGTGAATGTAATAGTGTGACTAGAGTTTGAACTCACTAACTACAATTCCACAGTCCAGTGCTTTAACCATTACACCACGAGGACCCCCCTCATGCCTGGTGGTAGGAAAAATAATGACTACTTAGCCTTAGGTGGCCATACCCCCAGGCATTAGTCTGCTTGCAGGACTAAGTTAATTGCTTGGTGCCTGAGGTGCCCCAATAAGGGAATATCAACGGGGTGAGTTATTTTTGCACCTGTTGCACATAAGTCTCAATTTGTGTGTGATCCCACTATGAAATGGCCTTGTGCCTTGCTCTGGTATGGTGGAAAAAATTTATGATCCCTTGGCCTCAGGAGGCCATCTCCCCAGATTGTACCAGCTTTGCAGGGTTGAGTTTATTGCTTGGCATCTGAGGTGCTCCAATAGAGGAATGCTGCATGAGTCTTGATTCGTGTACTGTCCACACAATAAAATGTTCTTGTGTCGCACTCTGATTTGGTGGGAAGATGGAAGAATACCCCATTTTGGAAACTCCAGTATCCAGCATTGCTAATGAGAAACAGTTTTGAACTTTGACCCAAGGGTATCCAGCATTGCTAATGAGAAACAGTTTTGAACTTTGACCCAAGGGTATCCAGCATTGCTAATGAGAAACAGTTTTGAACTTTGACCCAAGGGTATCCAGCATTGCTAATGAGAAACAGTTTTGAACTTTGACCCAAGGGTATCCAGCATTGCAGATATGTAGTCTTGAGGAAAGAAATTGGATGAGCATTTATCAACCACTTACATTACTGTACAAAACTTATACATACATACATATATATATATATATATATATATACACACACACACACACACACACACACACACATATATATATATATATATATATACACACACACATATATATATATATATATATATATATACACACACACACACACATATATATATATATATATATATATACACACACACACATATATATATATATATATATATATATATATACACACACACACACACACACACATATATATATATATATATATATATATATATATATATCGTGGTTTTTAAGGGAGTAGTTTTTAGATAGGACCCTAATAGGTACTACCACTTCAGATCAGAGTAGATCTGAGAGTATTGGTAATGAAAGGGTTCTCCACATTCCTCAAGACTGGAGCCTCAAAATTAGATGCTGTTAAACATCATACTCAGAACAATATTCTATTCTTGACAGAGAAGTTGGATAAATACTTATATGTAATAAAGACTTTTCTCTGTACACAACTTCATTTAATCCTTTTGTATTCTTTCTATCTAATTTGCTCTGGCAATAAAATATGTTGTTGTTATTTGTTCTTATATTTAGTGTTGGGAGGAAGCAATATTATCCAAACTAACAATCCTCTACAAGATCTCAGTAGTATGTATTATACTGATTTTTCTACCTACATGTATATATGATTAGGATATTTCTATGTACATATCTCCATTCATTCTTTTTGTATTCTTTTTATTAGATTTGCTCTGACAATAAAATATATTTTTGCTAATTGTATGTAATTATTCTTATATTTATTGTTGAGAAAAAGTAACATTTTTCCAAGTGATATTCTTCTACATATGACTTAGCTACAGTCATAAAACCACTTGTTTTAGTGTTTATTTGAATTAATTATCATCATTTATCAACGTCCTCATCAACATCAAGGGGTGCTGATAGCACTGATTCCCCTGACTCTCTCTTGCTATCCATCCTTAGTGGTCATTGCTCTTAGAAAGCACTCAGTGTCTGCACAGCGCTGGTGAATGTAAGTTATAATGGTAAGAGGTTATGTTACCTCCTCGTTATATTAGAAGGAAAATGAAGGGAGAAGAACGAAGATGTCGTAAGGCTTTCAATTTTGGAAGTTAAATAAAGGCTTGAGTTGAGAGTTAGTCTTTGTGCTGGTCATTGTAGTGAGAAGGAAAACACATATAAAAGGGTTGAGCAGGCATTTGGCGCATTGCCAGTTGTTGGTAGTCCTGTAAATTTTGGAGTGAGGAATAAAGCTCTCCAAAATAGAAAAGCAGAATTGAAGTGGCTGGTTGTTTGAGCAGGATACGCTTCACTGTAGACGTAGCAAAAGTCGTGTTTGCTGTTTAAGGATAGGAATGATGTAGTCATCCATAAATGCGTGGTCCTAGTTGCTGTAGGAGAGAGGCATGAAGTTCTCCAGAAAAAGATGTCCAGGAATGAAGTAGCTGAATGTCTGAGCGGAATTATGCGTTGCTGTAGACATAGCAAAAGTTAGAGGTGACATAAATGTGTTCCTATAAGTGGTGGATTACATGCATCTAATTCATGTTCAACTGGGAATCCTTAGTCTAAGAGAGTAGACTCAAAGATCCATAAATTAGATGGCTTTCCTCATGGTGTTGTGATTCTGT
Organism: Sepioteuthis lessoniana; assembly: GCA_963585895.1. Classification (NCBI taxonomy): domain Eukaryota; kingdom Metazoa; phylum Mollusca; class Cephalopoda; order Myopsida; family Loliginidae; genus Sepioteuthis; species Sepioteuthis lessoniana. The sequence goes on from CAUZXS010000206.1 coordinate 53,646, forward strand.
TGCTATGAAGGGAGCGGACAGAAAGTATGTCCATCCTGTTTGAAAGGTTCTGAGAAAGAGATAGTTTAGCGGGCTTTCACCATTTTTATGTTGCCTAGGAAAATGGTCCGGACTGAATAGGATAAGTCATCCTCATTGGGTGAAAATATGTGACAATCATAATGGTCAAATTAATTTACGCGCCAAACAAAAATACAAAGTTCTTTCTGCAACAAATTTTTTATTGGTTGGACAACACTGGTGTGTCTGTGCTTGGGAGTCCATAGGATAATGTCACATATGAGTTTCTTTTTACTTTTCCAGCAGAGCCCACCTTACCTTGCTTGTCTTGGATGTTTTATAAGATGAGAGATAAGTGGCCATACAGTTGTAGTTTGGTAGGGTGCTGCTTCCATAATTTGTACAAAACAAGCATGCTGCATTCTTGTGTAGTTCCCATCTAGTTTTCATGAGAGTCCAAACTGTGTAACCATACAGTTGTACTGACATGGCTACAGATAAATTTATAGATAGGTCATTTTAATTAATCAGATTTCTTCAATTAGATAATGACTCCGATAAAGTCACTCTTGAAGAATGATAAAATAATCTAAAAGATGACTGTACACAAACTTTAATTTATTTTTCGGAGACCAACCCCAAAATACAAAGAATTATTAAATTAAAAAAAGCAGTATTCATTCTGTTATAAGATTTCTTTGACTATTTTCATAATTTTTGTGGTCATGACGTTTTTTCTTTTAACGTTCGTTTCAAGTTATAATTTTTCCCCTTGTTAAATTTACAGCAAAGTGAGAGCAAATAACACTTCTTACTGGCCCAACTAAATCCTAAGGACCAAACCTTAAATCTATTTAGCGTCAGTCTGCTTCTCTCACCATTGAGCAACTTCAATAGACATAACTAAGCGATCTAAATATGAAGCAACAACATACTCGTAGAGAAAATAAAAACTAAAAAGCACATTAACTTTTACAGCACAAAATAACCTTAAAAATTTGCTTTTATTTTTAAGACAAGTTTAATACTGTAAATTTTAGTCTTATGTATTTATTTTTAAAATTGAGTTTCGTTTTTTTAGTATCTTGATTCAATCGCCGACAGATAGATATTTACTGCGGGATTATTTAGCGTTGTCGTAGCTTGGGTGACAACGCATTGTTTGTAAAACGGTAAGAAAAAAATTATTTCCATTATGGCTTAAATTTGGATATAACATATTCAATCAATCAATTATTTGTTGAGATTGTGTTTGACTTTGTGTGAACAAATTTAAAATCAAATTATTGTTAAGAACGCTGTTAATACCGACATTCTAGCGTGTTTAACAAATTTTGCTATATTTTCCTTTTGTTTTTGTTGTTGACGGGAGCATTTTTAAAACAAATTTTCTAGCAGACAACAAGTAAAATACGTCAGTTCGTTGTATTGTAATTATTTACTAAATTAAGCATGATATGAGGATTGGAAGATTGTGTTGCGCCAATTTACCAAAGGCAGAGAGCCTGTCTCGAAAATTAAATAAAAATCCTGAATGTATGTATATAGGCACCCATTGTCAATATTGACTATATTTTTCTTACAAAGAAGTGAAGCAATGATTTATTTTTCATTTTTATTTGAACATTTGTTCTGTAGACATTTAATTGAAACGAAGGTAATTTCAGAAACTGATAAAAACCAAATTGTTGGCTGGGCTTAGAATATGCCGACTTAGACTCATCTCCCACAAAAAGGGGTGTCCTGGATATGACACTAAATAGCATCTGATATTGAGGCTTCAGTTCTGGAGCTTTGGGAAATGTGGAATACCTCTTCATTGCTATTACTCTCAGGTCCACTCTCACCTCCATTGGTAATACGTATTAGGGTCCCATCTAATTTGTTTGAAAATTATTACTTTAGCGAAGAAATATTGTTATGTGTAGTTACGTTGTTATTTCCTCGCTAAATGTTAGAAAATAAAGGAGAAAGAAGACGATGCCGTAAGGTTTTTATATGAAGGTTTTAATGGTAGCATGGAATAAAGGGTTTTCGTTGATGCTGCAAGTCTCATAGGAAGGAAGGAAGGAAATTTTTATAGAGTGGAGAAGGCATTTTAGCAGCTAAATGCCTGAACGAAATGTGCATCGTTAGGTTAGCAAAGGTCGTGTTTGCTGGTTAAGGACAGGAATGTTGTCGTCCTTCATGAATGTGTGGTCCTGGTCATTTGCGGAGAGAAGCATGAATGTCTCCAGAAAATGTTGCCCAGGGATGAAGTAGCTAGGTTTCTGAGTGGAATTTTGCATTGCAGTCGACATAGCCAAAGTTGAAGGCGACTTAGAGTTGTTCCTGTGTGAGGCAGATTGAATTCATCTAATTCATATTCAACTGGGAACCCTTGGTCTAAGAGAATAGATGCAAGGGGTCTATAAATTAGATGGCTTTCCTCATTGTGTCGATGCTGTTGCTATTGAAGAGCGGACAATAAGACATCTGTCCTTTTTTAAGAGTTCTGAGGAATATAAAGTGTTTGGTGGGCTTTCCCCAATTTGGTGCTACCCGGAAAAATGATTTGGGCTAAATAGGATAAGTCATCCTGATTGGGTGAAAATATGCGTCAACTCTAACGATCAAATTAATTAACACGCCAAACAAAAATACTATGTTCTTTCTGCTACATTACTATTAGATAATAATACTTTATTTTTATAATTTGTACTCAGTTCTAAACTGTATGCAAGTTATTTATATGAAAAATAGTTACTTGATGTTGTTAGTTTAGTATGGATTATTATCGATTCTAGCAAGTTTTTGACACTAATGCTAGCTGGTGGTCTTTCAATGGAGTGACAGCAAATCTCATCAGGTTTACAGGACTCTACTGAGTTTTCTGGCTGATCTTAATAATACAGTGGTCTGGATAGTCTGGATTCTACCTCTGATTTCTAGTTCCTCCAGTCTTTTTTCTAAGTCTTTTTAGACTGTTCCAAGTGTGCCAGTTACAACTGGTATCACTATCACATTATTGTCATTATTATTTGAAACTATATAATTGCTTGCAAATGTTTAAAACCATATAACTATGCAAACAACTGATTATCACCAAATAGAAATAGTCACTTCAAACCATGTTATTGTGGATGAATTATTTACATCAGATTCTTGTGTAATTGCCATCCAGCTTCTTCTCCAGCCGTTTAGTTAGCGTCCAAGTAGTGCATCCATACAGCAGTATTGATACGACCGCTGCCTGGAAGAAACTGCGTTTTATTTTATTGGTCAGATCAGATCTCCATATGATTGATAGCCTATCAATGTTGCGAGCAATATTGAACAAGTGCTGGCGGCAATACCCCACAAGGCACCAACTATATGCCCACCTGCCTCCCATCATGAAAACTATCCAAGTTAGACAAACCAGACATGCAGGACACTGCTGGAGAAGCAGGGACGAGCCCATAAGTGATGTACTCCTATGGACCCCCACATATGGCCAAGCAAAAGCAGGATGACCAGCTCAAACATACATACAGCAGCTATGTGAGGATATGGGATGTAGCTCTGAAGACCTGCCGGAGGCGATGAACGATAGGGAGAAGTGGCGAGAGAGGGTCAAGGATATCCGTGCTAGCGGCACGACATAATGATGATGATGATTTACATCAGATAGGAATACATGATGCCATATAAGTGGTTTGGTTTGATTTTATGGCATATCAACCATTGTCGGTTATTTAATGCCAAATCCTTTTATACATATATATTAAATATATGATTTCTAAACACATTTTGTAGATAACATTTTTAAATGAGCCTGAGCTCATTTTTTCTCACAAAGTTAAATGGTTTCACTTATTTTTATCAAAACACGAATAATTCCGTTTATTATTAATCATTTATTTGCACACAGTTTTATGTTTGCTATGTGTCACTAACAATTTAATCAGTCATTTGTTTACAGACAGTTAAATGTCAAAACAGTTCTATTTCAAACAATTCAGTTTAGCATATTTACATAGTTTAAATGTCAAATGGTTCTATTTGACCCATAGTTAGGTCCCTTCGAGAGCCAGAGTGGACCTGGGAGCGATAGCAAGGGATATTTTGCATTCCCCAGACCTCACCATCAGATTGTTTAGTGTCATATGTTGGACACTCTTGGAGGAGTCTTACCCCTCTGCAGAGATGCAGTCAGTGTATTCTATAGCAAACTGGGCCAGCCATATAAATATGCAAACATTCGATTATTATAGTCAAATAAAGAAGTGATTTAAAAAAAAATGATTGCAATGAAATGTTGAAAATATAGATATCTAGGAAATAAATTTCAGCATTAAATAATCCATAAGGAGTTGTTAAACAAATAAACCAAACTGAATCAAAAACCAAATCACCAATTTATTAACAATTGAAATTCAGTCAAACATTTTTTCCATCATCAGCAAACTAAAAAAAAAAGCAAGTGCAACACATGAATTAAGTAATTAATTGATGAATTAATTCTAAAAAGTGTAAAACTAAATATTGTCATCATTGATTTCCAACTGACATCAGTATATAAAGAGATACTTTGGTTTAACGTTTATTATCATCATGTGGACTTAGTGATCTGATTTAAAAATCCTGGATAAGGCTATTTGCATTTCACATAGTGCTAATACCCTTGGGAAAGGTATGCATCCAACTATTCTCCCTTCAGCTATGGGTAAATAGTTGGAAAGACTGGCCATTTTAACATTGGTATGGCAACCAGTCTAGGAGAACGAAAACTGAATTCAAACCTGTTAAACCCCACTTTAAAATTGACTTTCTATTACATCTTGCTCCTGTGGAGGGATTGGATAAATACAGGCATCAGTATATTTCATTGAAAAAAACAGTTATTTTGAGAATAAAACGTACATAAATTGTTCACTTGTTTTTGTACAGAATAGATAATCTGTGAACCCAATGAATTCCTGTTGAGACATAGGGCTATGATGATATTGTTGTTTCTATCTTGGAAGGAGTAAAGGGTTCCAATTAGCATTTAATATTTATAGACTCTATTGGGAATTTGAGAAACTAAAAAGTGACATTCTGAGCAAATGATGACCTCACAAAATTACCACTCAGTTGCTTATTCTACAGGGAATTGCTCTCTTAGAACATTTTAATTATATTGGTCTAACAAAAATCTCACTATGATGTGCTGTTTTTGCTGAGTTGTGGTTAAAAAAAAATAATGATAATGATGGCTGCCATTTCAAATTTAAGTATGCTCATCACCTGTTATTTCATAAAAGAATTTGAACTGGAATCCCTCACTCCTTCCTAAATAGAAGCATTGTAATCATCAGGTGCTGCTGTTATAAGAAGAATACAATAGGTTCATGCGTTGTTTGGTAAAAACATGCTAGTTCTTAGAAATCATATTTCTTTAAAAGCAATGTTTCTCTGAATATCAGCTTCTATTAATGGTGACTTCTTACTGTACTTTATTTATTTTTTGATTTATTGAAATATTAATCACATTGTTGGAAAGTTCCATGCTGGGAATATTGTTGCATGAGCACATCGAAAGTGAGATAATTTGGGAGTGGAGCAGAAAACATGATCAGAGAGTGATGAAAGCAGAACTTCAACTTGGCTGGAAATATTGTAAAGTTCACAGACTACAGGTGGATCCATGCAGTTGTCAAGTGGTATCTGAGAGGCCAGAAACAATCACTTGAAGGCCTCCATGACTATAGGAAGATAAAATTGTCAAGCGATTTGAATTAGTATATAGAGGAAGGGTATGAATGGAATGGAAAGGCATTGTGGCCACTGATGTAGGGAAACATCTGACAACCTTGTCAGTAAGAGAATTGAATTATTGTCATTAGTTCATTTTATCATATTCAAATTAAGATATTGTATTTTAAAATTTAAAAATTTATATAGCTATTTCTTAGGATTTACACTGACACATGTTCAGTTTTATGTGAAACTTTCCAAAGTTGTTCCTGTTCTTTAAAGATATCTGTTCACTCAGCACTTTATAAATGTCTTTTACTTCTTTGCAGATTCTTTGAATCATGTTGATGCCCATCTTCTCTTTGAAACTCAGTCTTAAGATAAAGCCATGTATGGTTACAATTGGTAATTATTTTGGTAAATACTCTGCTTTAACTTGTGCAACAAATGGAGACAAGGTGAGTACATCTACTCTCTTTTATAATCAACCCTTTAAAAAAACTTAAAACTTAAAACAAATCACTTTACACAAATGCTTCTTTGTTTTTTGAGCTTTTGATTATTATCAATCTGTGATAAAATATCACTGAAAGTTGAAAATCCAGGAACATAAAATTCCAGCTGAGACAGTTTGTGTTTATGCTATAATACTTTTGGGAAAATTACATTTCTTTATCCCTACTCACAGCTATATTTAAAGTAGAAGGGCTGACTCAATTCTCTGGATTTTGTTGGCAACCAGTCTAGTAAAAGGATAAGTCTGAATTCAGAATCAGGGGTCATAGAGCAAAGAGTTTCATCGCATAAAAATCAAGGGGTATAGGGCTAGCAGTTCCACCCTATAAAAAACAGAGGGTATAAAGTTAGCAATTCCACTTCATAAAAAAACAAAGTGCATACGGCCATAAAAACCAGGGGGCATAGGGCTAATGATTCCACCACATAAACCTACTTGTTACTGAAACCATCTCTAGTGTGGTGGGGTTGTGGCCTACAAGGAGTCTGCTGCTCGTAGTATTTATCTGTTTCTGAACTTACCAATGTCATAAAAACATGACCTTTTTAAACCAGAGAGAATGTACTTGAACTAGTGTACTCATCTTGTTTGTTATTATTGTGTTTTGGCTGTTGTACTCTCTGATCTTCTTCAGGTGCCTGCCATCATTTCTAACCTTCTAGGAATTTTAAATGGAATAATTTATTCAAGTTATAGTTGTAAATTGCTTTGACCCATTGCTCATGGTGTAATTAGTTATTGTAAGTAGGAAATGGACACAGCAACCTGATTTCAAATCCTGGATGAGACTATTTGTATTTCACATAGTGCTAATACTCTTAGAAAAGTATGCATCTCTCTATTCTCCTTCCTGCCATGGGGAAATAGTAGGGATGACTTGACTCTTTAACCTTGATACAGCAACTGGTCAAGGAGAAGGGAAACTCAATTCAAATCTGTTAAACTCTACATAAAAAATTGACTTTGTGTTGCATTCTGTGGAAAAGTTGGGTAAATATATAAATTGCTTAGTGGATATTTTGTATTTTCATTCTTAGTAAGTCATCTTAGTGATCTCTCTACCACTGAACCAAATTATTATTCTTGTTGATTAAAGTATCTAGTTACCTGGCAATTGTGAACTTACTCTCTGTGTTAGGTAATGCTAGAAGTTATATGCTTTAGTTCAGAACAAGAGACAAGTGACATCAAAAAGAATTAACTGATACAAGATATCCTCTAAGGATGGACAGTGGAATAAGAACAATCTACCTCTATGGATAGAATAGAGGGTTCTGTTTGAAAATCCAACTATGTTAGATATCTGAAGATGGCTAGAGGGTACATTTGCTAAATTGCTGTGATTATAACAACCAAAATAAGGACACTCATCATCATCAAACCTGCCAATACCACAGATTTCTTTGATTCTCTCTTGCCATCTGTCGCTTTTGGCAAGTCCTCTATGCAGCATCCAGTATCCACACAGAGTTGATGAATGTAAGATTTTGCTAGTCAACTAACTCTAGTATGTTCATGTGTCCATCACTCATGAGTTCATCCTTACTTCTCCAACAATGCCTAGCATATCTTTGTCTTACATGGATAGTTTATGTGATGGGAGGTAAGTGGCTGTGCAACTGCTGTTTTATAGGATGCTGCTTCCAGTATCAAAACAGTATGCAGCATCCATGTGTAATTCCTATCTAGATTTTCTCCAGATGTTTCATTAGAGTCTGAGTAGTGCAACCATGTAGTATTACTGACATGGCTGTAGCTAGGAATAATTCTCATTTTATTTTATCTGATCAGATTTCCATATGGTTGATAACGAGTCAATCCCAGTCCATGTATTTCCTATTCATATGTTGACATTGATTTCAATAGATGAGATATTGCTGTTGAGGTATATTGTTGTATACAGGTAAGAACAACAAAAACGCTGATGTATAAAAATATAATCTGCTTATTTCTTTGTTTTTCTTTATTACCCAAAACATACATATAGGTAGAGTAAGAGTGAGTCAGAGATGGCTGAAATGCACTTACGCAAGGGTGATAGTACGGTTTTCTGGGAAATTTCACTGCCTTTCTACTTCGTTCTGCTGGGGTCGAAATTCTTTCCTGGTTTATATCATTTTTAGGACACCCATGCAATCCCTGTGACCACACCTTTTGCCTACATGCTGTGCATGGACACACCTCCTGTCTAGCATGCTACCTACGCAATCCATGTGGCACTTCTGCTGAGGAACATCTGTTTACCTTAGTAAGTAAGTGGACATCCTGTTATGCTACCCATGCAACTCACATAGCATTTCCACTTGGACATTGTTCTGTTTACCCTAGTAAACAGGTGCACATCCTGTCACGCCCCCCCTGCAACTTATGTGGCATGTCAAAGGAATCTTCTTGTTGCTTATTCAACAATATGAACTAGTTTACTAATTTCAAAAGCTTGCCATTTGATGTGATGACACCATCTTAATTAAAATAATATGAACTCTATTTCATCCTAAATATGGCTTGAGCAAGTGTATTTGATGCAAGTGTGAGATCATCTACATAGTCTCCATCAGTAATATGAGGACACTAGTCTAAATAAAACAGTGTATAATAAGCTTATAAGAATGAATAAAAATCATTTAAAACTATACATTTTTTTTCTTAAATTATTTTGGGGAAGTCCCTGTAGTATAACAGCTAAAGTGCTGGACTAAAGCCTCAAAGTAAGCAAGTTCAAACTCCAGTTTTGCTATTATGTTCACTTTCAGGCTAATACTCTCAGGAAAGGTGTGAACCTCTTTATCCTTCCTGCTATGGGTTAAATACTATCACTGCTGTTCTTCTGCCAGGTTGGCTTTGGCATTAAATAACCCATGAAGGTTGATATACCATTAAAGAAAGAAACTAAAACAAACCTTATATTATTTAGATAAATTGCCAAAATACACCATGAAATTTTCATGGAGTTTTATTCCATTTTCTTTTGCAGGTTTTTATCCATACTCCACACAAGATCAGTGAATCTTGCAAACCCCAATCATCAGGTGTTGGTGGAGATGTCTCTCTGTTAAACATTAATCAGAAGGTTTCTTCCATTCATGCTGGTAACCTTAATCCATCTTTAGATTATGATGTTTTAATGGTTGGTACAGAGACCAACTTGATTGCTTATGATGTAGTACAAAACATGGATCTTTTCTATCGAGAGGTAAGTAGCAGTGTCTTGTAGAGTTGTTTTATTGGCTTTTATAGCTGGAACTCCAGGTTGCTTGTTGTAATATTAGAAAGTTTATATTGTTGGTTGTGAGATGCTTCCTGATACATGATTTTGATGAAAGAAACAATGACTGAAATAAATCACATTGTTGGAACAAAATTGACTTACATCTATAAAGTGAAAAATGGAGTTGCACATTGTATAACAGTTATCATACTGGACTTGTTGAGTCAAGTTCAAATCCTGGATGTGGCTGTTTGCATATCACTTTGTGCTAATGCTCTTTGGGAAGGCATGAATCCTCCTCTTCTTCCCTCAGCTATGATTAAATATTAGAGCAGACTGGGCTTTTTAACTTTGACAATTAGTCTTGAAGGAAAATTTTGAATTCAAACCAGCTGTACACCTCTTAAAAATCAACCCTATCTCACATCTTGCCTGTAACAGAGGGCTGTTTTGTTGGCTGGGGTTGTGGAATACACCAACTGCACCTCTGCAGAGGGATAAGACCCCTACCTTCAATGATTGTCCTGGATATGACATGAAAAAATCTGATGGTGAGGATCCAGTCCTGAAGCTTTGGGGAGTGTGGAGTACATCATTACCATTACTCCCAGATCCACTTTGACACAGAGTTATAATACCTGTTAGGGTCCCATCTACAGGGCAAATAGAAAAATCAATCATTTACTATACTTGAAACCATTTAACTGTGAAAATGAAATGTATACTGACTAAACAACAGTCAACATTTATGTATAAAAATATAATCTGTTTCTTTTCTTTTCCTTTTATTACGAAATGTACAAAATAGTGGAGGGAAGAAGAGAGCTGAGGACAGCTAAGATATATACACAGTAGGAGATATGAATCTTGGGTGAACTGCTTCTTTGTTCTGCTTTCACAATATTAGTACAGAGCCAACTCAAAACATTTAACCATCTCCACTTCTATATATTTTTTTGACTCTAGGGCCTTCTCAAGGCACCTATTTTTTTAAAAATATTACTTGCCTTTGACTTCAGCAAGTCTGTTTCTTCATGTTTCTCTTCTTTTGTACATCTGGCATTATCTCAAAGCATTTAACCATCTTAGATTATCTTCGCTTCTGCAAGACTGTTTATTCATGTTTCTCTACTTTTACATGTCTGTTTCTTCCTGTTTTTCTGCTTCATGTGTCTTGTACTGCTCAGGCCTTTCTCTACCTCTCAACCCTGGACAGTCTGACTCAAGACCAGTGCCCTGAGCGACATGACATCTAGTGACTCTTCCATTGGCTCCTTTGTTCTCTCTGGGTTGAAAATCTTCAGTGGTTATATAATTTTCTGGACACCCACGCAATCCTTATTGTCATGCTTCCTTACAGCATGCCACCCATGCAATTCATGTGGCATTTCCTCTGTGTTTTGTTTACCCGATAACACAGGTGCACATCTTGTGATACCACTCACACAACTTATGTGACATGTCAAAGGAATCTTCCTGTCACTGCCCAACCAAATAAGTTCTGTGTCATTTAAAAATAATCTTACCTATGAACTATTTGCTTACAAATTATATATATAAACAGGATCTGTCATTAAATAACTCATAAGGGTTGATATGCCATAGAATACAACCATATCAGCATGGTTGGGTAAATACAAACTAAAAATTGACTGCCCCAGTCAGCTGGGGCTGTAATATACACCGACTGCTTCTCTGCAGAGCGGTAAGACCCCCACCCCCAATGAGTGTTTTAGATATGACACTGAACAATCTGATGGTGAAGCTCCAGTAATGCTGGAGCTTTGGGGAATGCAGAGTACTCCTTCACTACCATCACTCCCAGGTCCACTCTGGCCTGGAGTGGTAGCACCTGATAAGGGTCCTATCTATGGGTTAAATAGAACTAAACTGTGGTTTGAGTTTACTGTTTTTTGCATTTAAACTGCATATTTATGCTAAACTGAATTGTTTGAAATAGAACTGTTTTGACATTTAAACTGCTTACTTATGCTAAACTGAATTGCTCAAAATAGAACTGTTTTGACATCTAAACTGTGTACTTATGCTAATCTGAATTATCTGAAATAAAACTGTTTTGATATTAACTCTGTGTGTTGCCCAGTCGGCTGGGGCTGTAGAATACACCGTCTGCACATCTGAAAGTGTCCTGGATATCACACTAAACAATCTGATGGTGAGTTTCCAGTGATGCTGGAGGTTTGGGGAATGGGGAGTACCCCTTCATTGCCATTGTTACCAATTCCACTCTGGCCCAGAATGGTAGCACCTGATAGGGCCCTATCTATGGGTTTTAACCCATAGATAGGGCTCATAGAACTAACTGCATACTTATCCTAAACTGAATTGTTTGAATTAGAACAGTTTGACTAAACTGAATAGCTTGAAATAGAAATATTTTTGACAATTAAACTGTACTTACATTTAAACTGCTTGCTTATGCCTAACTGAATTGTTTGAAATGGAACTGTTTTTGACATATAAACTGTATTACATTAAACTGAATTGACATTTAACTGTGTGCAAACAAAATCTATACTCATACTAAATTGAATTAGCTGAATTAGAACTGTTTGAATAAACTGAATAGCTAGAAATAGAAATGTTTTTGACAATTAAACCGTGTACTCATGCTAAACTGAATTGTTTGAAATAGAACTGTTTATTTGTATAAAAATGGATTTGGCATTAAATAACCTACAAAGGTTGATATGCCATAAAACCCAAACAAACCAAACCAAACAATTGACCTTGTGTTGCATATCCTGCCTGTTGGATGGGTTGAGTAAATACATAATAAGTAATCAATGGTACAGCATGAAATGAAATGAAAGACAGTGGCAGATGACATTATGGTTAAAAAATTTTGTGTTTCTAATCCAACCCATCCTAATTCAAAAGAAAGGAGATCTTTTGAAAGTTTTGAGGATATAGATTGCCTGAAGGAACATCCCTTTCTTATTTTTCTAGATCCAAATATAAAACTAACTACATTGTAATATCTGTACTATCCAAGTTTTAAGCAGATAAGGTAAGGATGTAGGGGTTGTAAAAATGAAAAAAAAAACAATGCTCTTTGCCCATTTATCTTCTGGATTGCTTTACAAGATAATACATAGTTAAGCTTTACAGATTTTAATCATAAGAAAAAGACAGAAAGAATAAGGCAGGAAATTTACTTTTATTCAGAAATTTAAAAAAAAATTTAACACCAGTTCATCACATTTTCATTGATTGTACCAACATTAAATTAACACTTTTGAAGCAGTCATTTTTGCTGCAAAATGTGGGACTAAAATCTACCAAAAATTGGAAAATGCAACTGTGAAAGTGTTAAATGTACACTGAAACTAACACCTCATTGTAATGTAAATTCCATCAGAGTTTTCAGTTAATGTACAAAGTAATTAAGAATTTGGAACACAGGAGAAATTTGGTTGAAACAAAGTTGAAATGGAGAAAGAATAAACTTATCTTTTAGAAAAGTCAATCAAGTTGCTGTTTAAATCATAGAGATACAAATATTCTTTGGGGCATTTATTCCATGGGTTGTTCTCTATCCAACAGTTTGACCTGACAATTAACCATAGAGGAAAGGAGAAATGTTTTGATCCTAATTCAAAACCCAATTAATCCTCTCTTTTTCTATACCTTTGACATCCATTTGAGGTGACACTTTCTTCTTCCTGACTCCTCCCCCATTTTTTTTACATTGTCTCAAAGTCTGTTTCTCTTTCTTTAACACACACAAAACAAGTAAAAATTTGCACTTTGCATATGATGTCTTATGATGACCCTCTATTCTCAGCATCATTAAGTCTTCAAACAGCTTTAAAAAATGGTGAAAGACAGCTTTTCTTCGTGGGATAAATTGTACATCCGGAATTTTCTTTCTGACTCACAATGGAATTCACCTTTGATACTGCCAATAACAATAATAATGGTATTGATTGTTATGATGATGATAAAAGATATTCAAGAATGATGCATCATTGATAATATTAATAATAGTAAACACTTTTACTACACCTATTCAACAAAAAAGAAATGAACTTAAAAGTTGATCTTTTTAAAGTAAACTTGGCTTTCAAATCATAAACTTATTTTTAGATTTCATTTTCTATTTTTAATTTTTCTTTATATGTTCATTCTTTTCTTTCTTTCCTTCACTGTTTGTATATGTGTATTTATAAAAGAGAGAAATTTTTTGATCCTGTTTGAAAGTTCAATTAACGGATTCTTTTCCTCCTTTTTAGACCCAAGATGGTGCCAATGCTATAACAATTGGTAAACTTGGTTCCTTTCAAGACCAACTTGCCATTGTTGGTGGGAACTGTTCCATCCAGGGATTTGACTTTGAAGGCAATGATCAATTTTGGACAGTGAGTTGAACTTTTGACATCTTTGCCTCCTTTATATTTTTTCTTTCAGTATCTTTTTCTTCTTTGGTATTTTGCATTTCTTTTCTTTTTTTTCTTCTTCATCATGTTCAAGTGGAGCTAATTCTTGTGTGAAGTATATACCCTTAATAGCCTCCACCCAGCTTGCTAGCAAATCAACTAATTATCATTGTAAGAAATAGACTCAGTGACCCAGGTTCAAACCCTGGATAAGTGCTTAGCACTTATGCCTTTTGGAAAGCCACAAAACCATCTCTTCTCCTCCCAGTAAATAGTTGGAGAGACTGGGTTCTTTAGCATTGATATGGCAACTAGTCTAGAAGAAAGAAAACTCTTAATTCAAACCAGCTGTAATCCACATAAAAATTGACCTCATGTCACATCCTTCTTATGATGGATGGATTTGGTAATACAAGAGGCATGCTTAGCATACCATCATAGGAAATAGAATCAATAACCCAAAGTTCAAATCTTGGATGAAGCTGTTCATGTTTCCCTTCATGCTAATGCCTTTGGGAAAGGCATGAATCTCTTCAACTATGGGTAAGAAGTAGAGCAGACTAGGTTCTCTAGCCTTGTTAATGCTACCAGTCTAGGAGAAGGAAAACTGAATTCAAACCAGCAGTACTTCGCTTAAAAATTATCTAGTGTCCCATCCTGCCTGTGGTGGATGGGTTGTAAGTAAAATTGGCAACTTGAGTTGTCAAGGGTGACTCAAAGGCTCCCTTTTCAATAGCTACTACACTGAGGTGTAGAGGAGGGCACCAGTCCATTCCCTGGATTGCTCCACTTTACAAACTAAGTAAAGTAAGTTGGCCAACCATAGTTGAAGGCAACCTGAAGGCTCCCTTTTCAATAGCTACTACACTGAGGTGTAGTGAAGGTGCTACTCCTTTCCCAGGATTGATCCTCTTACCCATGATACATACCTTATAATTCTGACTGTTAAGCAAGGTGGCATCAAGTACCATTTTTTTGAGTCTTTGGTATGACTCAACCTGAGATAGAACCCTGGTCTTCCAGACCATTGATGAACACTCTAACCATTATACCAATGGGCTGGTCAAAATACAAACTAGTCAACCACTTTTAAATTGTTCAATGGTAGAAAATCTTACCAAATGTCAAAAATATGTAATTATTAAAATTCCATGTTTAATTACAAAAACCCAAGTATGGATATGTGCATGTATAGTAAGTTGTAAATTGGCTGTCTGAAATTACGGGCAACCCAAAGGTTCCTTTTCAATAGCTACTACACCAAGGTGTAGAGGAGGGTGCTACACCTTTTCCTGCATTGCTTCACTTATCCTTGATCTGTACCTTATAATTCTGAGTGTTAAGCAAGGAGGCATCAAGTACCATTTTTTTAATCTTTGATATGACTCGGCCTGAGATTGAACCCTGCTCTCCTGTACCATTAGCAAACACTCTACCCACTATGCCAATGGGTCGGTCGTATGAAAAGGATAGCTAAACAAGTTAGAGAGGATGGCAAATCTTAATAGATGATAAAATAAAAAGAGAAAGATTTCTAGGTGGAGATGAAAGGGTTAATTTTTTTAATGTCATAAACAGAAGTCTTTGGTGCTAGTACAGTCAGTAGTCAGGTAAGGGTATCATTTTCCAAAGTTCTTAAGTTCTGGAAGGTCCACACAAGAGATATGGTGGTTCTTTCCCAGAAACCAGGGCTTCCATATATTCAAGGAAGCAATCAGGAGATGTTCATATGAGTGGCAGTGCAGAGCAGTGAGAGTTTGGTTAACTCTTGGACTGGAGTCCTATTCTTCCTACCATAGTTGGTCACTAAGAGCAGTTAGCTAACTGATAGACAGAATTGGATAATCGCAATAGTGAGAGATTAGCAATCAAGTCCAAATTGTGAAGTCTTGTATGCTTCCCCTGCCTGGATAAATAGAGAAATGATAAGTATATTCTTGGAATTCATTTTTAAGTTTTTTTTTTCTTTGTGGAACTGTGTAATTTTGACTTGAACCAGTCAGCTAATAAATCTCCTTTTAAAAACACTCATAGGAGAGAGAGATATCCACTCACCAGCAAGTTTTGGTAGCTCATGATGAAATACTGCCACATTGTGTTCTAATGTCATCTTTTTTTTGTTTTGCAATAACAGGTCACTGGAGACAATGTCTGTTCACTTGCTTTAGTAGACTTTGATAAAGATGGACAGAAAGAGGTGAGTATTGATGTTTCTTCTTTTATGAATCTCACCACAGCCTGTTCTAATAAGATAACATCATTTTTTTCATTTGATTTGTTTGTTTATTCAATTCTGCTACTGAGGCAATTGAGAAAATGCAAAAAATTGAATCATCAATATGATTCAAATAGACAAAAGTTTTCACTTGGCTGATGCTATAAGTCCCTGACATATCATTGCTAAGCTTCTTATTAAATCTGGGGATGCTGTCCCCATGATGTAGTGGTTAACATGCTGAATTGTGACATCATATTAAGCTAGTTCAGACTCCAGTCTAGCTATTATGTTCCTTTTCAGATTAATACCCTTGGAAAAGTTATGAACTCCATTATCCCCCTCACCCTCCAGCTATAGGTTAAATAGTACAACTGCTGCTTTTTTACAAGGATTAATTATAAGGATTATTAAATAAACCATGAAGTTTGATATGCCATTAAACAAAGAAACCATTAAACCTGGAAAGAACCAGCTACAACTTTCATTTCCTTTATAACTTTTTGAAATACAAAATGATTGTTCATGTTGCTGAAAGGCTGGTTTAAAGTTTTCTTTTTTCTGTGAACATACTTTTCAGGAATGTAGCTGACCAACAACTTGGAAAGAGTCATGTTTAGCTTGATATGAAATTAGGTTTTATTCACAGTGGATGTAGAATGGAGGTCATATTTTTGAGCATAAATAAACAAATCTCACAGCTGAGAATATTTTAAATACTGATACCTGCCATTTTTTTTTCTTTTTATATACCTGTTTTCTGCTATAATTTTTACTATAAGATGATAGAGGAATTTTTTGATCTTCTGCAGTTGATTGTTGGTTCTGAAGATTTTGATATCCGAGTCTTTCGAGAGGATGAAATCATAGCTGAAATGACTGAGACTGAGGTAAGTCCTAAGAATTTGGGTGCCTATATAGATTTCTTTCTGCAGTTATATATATATATATATATAGATATACATCATTTATAAGGGAGGCATGCATCATCGGGAATGGAATCAGTAACCTGAATTCAAATCCTTGACAAGACTGTTTACATTTCACTTCTTCAAGCTATTGGTAAATAGTAGAGCAGACTGGGTTCTTTAGCCTTGGAAAGTCAACCAGTCTAGGAGAAAGAAAACTAAATTCATACTGGTTGTTTGCTGATTAAAAATTGACTTTGTGTCACATCCTGCTTGCAGTGGAGAAGTTGAGTAAATAAATACACACTATATATACCTTTGATTTATTGTCCTAAAATCAATAATTTATTGAATTAGTTTTTAAAACCAAGGATTATTCATTTTCCTACCAATTATGTTTGAATTTCAACCTAGTTTTACTCATGAGGTGCATTTAATATAGTAGATATCATCGTAGGAAATCAAATCAATGACTAGAGTTTAAACCCTGGATGAGGCTGTTTGCTTTTTTTTGCTAATGCCCTTGAAAAAGGCTTGAATCCAGTATACTGTCAGATTCTATTCTCCAAATCTTTACACAAGTTAGAATATATTTTCCTCAATAGCCAACCTTTTCAATGCTATAGTATCTAAAATATATGATTTACATTAATTCTGGTAGCAGCTTTGACCTGATACAGACCTTACTCATATGGACATAATACAAAAGATGTGGAGGTGTGTGTTGCATTACTGTTGTCATAAGAAATGGACTCAGTGACATGAGTTCAAATACTTGATGAAGTTATTTGTATTTCACCCTTGGAGAAAAGTATGATTCTCCTTAACCCATCCCCCCCCCAGGTTTGGGATTAAATAGTACCATTACTGTTTTTCTACAAAGATGGTTTTAACATTAAATAACCCACAAAGGTTGATATGCCATTAAACAAAGAAGGAAACAAAAGTATGAATCTATTTCTTTCCTCCCTAGCTATGGGAAAATGGAGCAGACTGTTCTTTGGTCTTGATACAGCAATTGGTCTCGGGGAAGGAAAACTGAATTCAAATCAGTTGTAATCCACTTAAAAATTGACTTTGTGTTATATCTCGCCCTTTCTTGAGGGGTTGAGTAAAATACAGACTACATGAGAAAACGCACTAAGTTAGTTTGAGGTGAATTTTGCTTAAAACATTGACTATTGGAAGCACTGTTTATAGTTGCACTCCTTTCTTGGAAATCAATAGTGATGGGTCCTTTCATGTTCCACAAGTCTGTCTGCATAACCTTCTTTACTGATTGCTGCACCCAGAACTTTTTCTTCATGTGTTTCCACTCCGTGGATTGTTTTTTTGACTCAGTCTCATGTTTAGCCCATTTGTAAAAATCTTTTTTATTAAAACATGCTTCTCTACATATCACATATTTTTCTGTAAATTTCATGTGGTCTGCACTTCTCAGCTATCAAAAATTTGATGACAAACCTGAAGGATTTCGTTTCATTTGCCACCAATTTGAATAGCCTCAAAAATATATTTGTCAGATTAAAATAACTTTTGCTATAAACCAATTCCAAACAATTCAGAAATTATATTTATTGAAATAAATTCTGAAAAAAAATGTAATTTTTTAAAAAAATTTTTCAAAAATGTATTTAAAAAAAAATTTTTTTTTTTTAAAATATTCTCCTAATTTATTGAATGACCCTCATATATACATGATAATAACAGTGCCTCTAAAGGCTGCCTGAACTGAATTCTCAAATACAGGGCTTCTATAATATAACAAAAGTAGAGCCAATCTAGAAAAATCACTGCTCAAAAGTTACTCTAAGAACTTTCTAATCAATGAAATTTTCAAGTTGCTTTAGGCAGGAATCAAGTTTGTTTTTCTTTCATATCCAAGTTATGCCCTTCTATAAATTAGAATCTTCTTGTTTTTTCCTTCGTGTAAGTAGTAGTAAAAAAACATGCTCACTACTTGCTAGTTGTAGATGATAAGTTTGTGGAATCATCTAGATGGAAACACATGGTTCTTATAGAAATCAAAGATATGGCAAGAAACTTTGACTTCAAATCTTCTGAACTTTGAAGGTCAATAACTTCCATCTGCAGTTTTAATGATACTTCTTCACAGTTCACATCAAAAAGCAAAGAGAAAATTTTGAAAGTTAGGTGTAGGGCCATGTGGGTAAGTCTTGAGCTTTACACAGATGGGCTCTGCATACTACAGTTGATACCCCTGTAGTTGTCCAATGTATGAAACTTAGGCAATATGTAGATAATAAAAGAAGGGTCATTGAAGTCAATTATTAGATCTTGGAATTAAATATGAATAAAATGTGTTTAAGATTACTTGATTATCTTTAGTCAAAGGGTCTTTGTCTTTTGCAATGGTATTGAAATCAATCAGATGTATATTTCAATGGTGAATAAGTATTGATTTTTTTCCCCTTCTCTAGGCCATCACTTGCCTCCATCCAATTGATGAATGCAAATTTGGGTATGCGCTTGGAAATGGAACTATTGGGGTCTATGAGAGAGCTTCCAGATCCTGGAGGATCAAGGTCTGTAGTAACATATCAACAGTTATTCAGTTCCTCATCTGAAAATTATTATTGCGTTAATATTAAATTTAATTTTTCTCTTTTTTTCATCTCTAGTCTAAAAACCAAGCAGTATCCATTTACAGTTTTGATTTGAACAATGATGGCGTTTCTGAACTCATTACTGGCTGGACCAATGGCAAGGTAATAGACTTTAATTTGATCTTTTACTTTCTTGCAGAATTTAAGCTTTTTGATTATTTGTGGTAATCTCATTTCCTAATTCTCATTCCTTGAATTGTTTGTGTTATTTTACTAAACTAAAGTTATAAATTTCCTTTATTCTTAGTGTACCCATAAAATGCCATAAAAAGTATTTTCAATATAGAATCAATATCCTATTTCAGTTCTTGAGACTTGTGTGATGCTATTTTTCTTTTGATTGCTGTTGTCTTTAAGTTCTTTGTTCTGTCCTGGGTATGACACAAAACTGCATTTGATGGTGAGGTTCTAGTTCTGGAGCTCTGGGGAGTGTGGAGTATGCTTTAATTATCATTACTGTCACGAAACTTCTCTGACTGGTTTACTGTTGGCGAAGGTGACAAGCTCTTAGTCTCAACCCTTTCATCAATGCCTATTGCCTGGATAATGCCAAGCATATTGCTTGTATTAGGTCGGACAATATTTTGGGATGACGTCCAACCACAAGCGAACATAGAAAACTATAAACACAGAGATTTTTGAATGAGCTGAAAATGAAGACAACATGAAATGCACAATTTAGAATACAAATTATTTTATTATCAGCTCCCAAAAAATAAAGGCATATATGCAAAGTAAGATTGACTTATCAACAAAAATAAAAATGTTTATCTTTTAATAACTTGGGGATAATTCACCTAGAATTTTTCTTGTGATGATGTGTGCAAAAATAAAATTTCTTTTGATGTGTTTTGTGTTTGGTAAGAACAGGGTAAGCAAAAAATACAACATTAAAATAAAAGATTATCTTACTTCTCTCTCTCCTTTTCTTTTATCTTTTTTTTTTAGATATATACGTCTCTCTCTTTTTTTCTGTTGTCGCGTTTCACCGACCGTTAATTGTTCTTTCTCTTTTTTTTCTGGTGTCGTGTTTCAGTGACCGTTAATTTTTCTTTTTTCCTTTCTCCTGAGTGCTCAACTGGTCATTCTTTATCTTCATAATCCATCATCTTATGCCAGGGACAAGGCTAGCCATTTCTCTTTCTTTCTTTCTTTTTGGATACATCTTCTTCAAATCGTTTCTTGTTCATTGATTTTTTTCATTGTCAGTCAACAAACAAAATAGTCACATGTTTCTTATCTTTTTCTGACAGCATTTTAATCTTCCCATATTATCTGGCCTGAGGAAGACAGTTTACTCTCTGCACCACAGACATGTCTATCTGTTACGGGATCTCTTGGCCAACTGACTTGTCTGATTTTTTCTCTTTTTGGATTCGACCTTCTTGCTGCCTCATATCACATGGGCCTATTGGCCAATCAGCATTCAGCCTTCAAATAGGTTGCTTGTTGCTTGGAGCTGCTCGCCAGTTCATACAGCCATATTAGGGAAACTTGACCGTCAATTGGTCAGCATGCGACCTTAACCCGAATTCAACTCTTCAGACTTCTCGTCTACTTCTGCTGGTTTGTGAGGGAAACAAAAAAGGGAGAGGGAGAGAAAGAGAGAGAGAGAGTCTATATTTATGATTAAAATATGAATTTGACTATCCCAGGGTCCAAATTCATTACATTACTCCTATGTCCACTCAGTCTCAGTACCTTTTAGGATCCCATCTATGGGTCAAATCTGTTTGAAAACTATTTGTATTAGATAGTAATATTTGATACCATATAACTGTATGTAAATTGTTTATATTAGAAATAGTTACTTAAAGCTACAATTGTTTACTAAGGATTATTATTATTATTGTTACTTGAAATCTTATAACTGTAGGCAAACAAATGATAATGTAAATGGTTACATGAAACCTTATAATTGTGTATAAATTATTAGTATTAGATAGGATTACTTGATATTATAATTGTGGTGAAAAAACTCTTGAGAAACTACAAAAAATTTCAACATAAATGTGCAATGTATGCAATTCCACAACCTTTAGGCATAAAATAACCTCAAACGGGTTGATATGCCATTAAAATCAATCTATCAGTCATTTTTTTTCTTATCACTTAGAATATTTAGACTATTGTCTTAATCTTCTATACTCACAACATTTTGGTCAATACACCCTTTGGCCTCTTTAAGGTGTATTAAGTCGAACTTGGGAGCCTAAACAGAAATTTGAACTGAACCCTTTAAGACATCTTATCCAATGTTTTTCCCTAACTATGATTTTAACTTCATCCCACAAGAGCAGGTTGATTTCCCTTTTCTTTCCATAAATGGTTAGCTATACCTCTTGAACAGACCAAGTATAGGGAGGAATATAATTTTGGATCTATTAATCAAAATGTCTTGATAAAAAAAAAGAAAAAAATTGTAAAGGAGCTAAGGTAAAAAATCATACATAGTAGTGAGTAGTATTTCATAAGTTGTTAGAAACATTGACTTATAAGTCCCAAAAATTCACTCTGAATTGTCTAGCAGTGGATAAAGTGTTGGTCTGAAAGTGCTTCTGAGTGAAATCATCTGAAGGTCCCAAGTTCAATCCCACTTACAGGTATGATAACAATACTTACTATAGCCTGACACTTGTATCTGGTCATGATTGAAGAAATTAGAATAATCTACCCCTGTGGATTAAAGAAAGAGTTTGGTTTGAAGTTCTGTGTAGGCTCCTGAGTTCAACATAATACACCTGAAGAAGGCCAAAGGGTGTATTGGCTGAAACATTGTGAGTATAACAATGAAGATGAAGACAATAGTCCAAGTATTCTAAGTGATAAAGATTATCCGGCTTCATCTCAGAAACTTAAGCAAATAATTTTTTTCTTTTTCAAAAAAGTCTGGCACAAAGTTATTAAAGCACTTGTCATTGAACCTCTTCCCAAACATCAGTTTACTTAATGAGTTTCTTAATTTCCTTTGTTGTTTCTTTCTTCATTTTTAAAAATCTTAACAACAGGTTTTTATAATCTCCCTTGTTTGTCTTTATCCCAAATTGCAGAGATTTTATTTATTATTATGATTTTTTTGACCTGTAAACATTGAGGTTTTTGCAATGATTAGTTGGTTAACAAACAATAACAATTCTCTTTTGTTATCATTAAATGAATAAAAATTATTTGTATTAGGCATATTTGATACTATATAACTGAATGTATATAATTTTCCCTTTCAGATTGATGTCAGAAATATATCCAGTGGAGAGGTGATATTCAGGGACAATTTGAACAGTTCTATTGCTGGTATCGTTCAGGTAAAAACAAAAAAAAAAAAAAATTAGTCAAATGCATTTGGCGACTAAAAATATTGTAGTATCTGTAATCCTGTTTTATTAAAATCATGATCATTTGGGTTTTGTGAGAAAACCTAACTACTAATTATGATTAAAGCTTTAAAAAAAATGAACTTTAAACTAATTAAAGTTATTTCAGGATTTGCATTGATAATTTGGGTCAATTTCAATCCCCTGAACCCAAAATTGATTCATCTCAAAAGAACAGATTTTCACAATACAATCTGATATTGGCATGATTTAATATTTGAATATTTGATTTTTTTTTCTTAACATAAAATAAATTTTTTTTCTTTTTAAATGCAGATTTTATTTTTATACAAAAGATGAAAATTTATGAAACATGAACAATTCAATCAAAATAATAAAAATATAACTTACCTTTATTTAAAGGTGTGTAGAGGTATGTCTAATCAAGTAAGAAACAATGTGATTTAATTTATTTTAAACTAGCAAATTTGGTTAAGAAAATACTTTCATTTTACTTTATTGGCAAAATAGGTACAGAGAGACAATAACATTTATATCATTTGTTTGCACATTTGAATATGTATTTACCCAATCCTTCCATCATGACAGGATGTGCCAAAAAATCACCTTTTTTTTTAGCTGTGTATAGCTGTTTAAATTTAGTTTTCCTTTGCCTAGATTGGTTGCCCAACCAAAGCTAACTATTTACCTATAGCTGAAGAGGGAACAAATGGATTCACACCTTTCCAATGGGCATTAGCAAAAAGTGAATACAAACAACTTCCTCCAGAATTTGAACTTGGGTTGTTGATTCCATTTTCTATGACAATAACCACTCTACTAAGCAGACCTCCCATTTAGATATTAAGTCACTTTGATGTAATGGGATATCAGATGGTGTAGAGTAAAAATCTATCTTTTTTAGATGAATTCATTTTGGGAACACTAGATGGGATTTGACCAGATAAATGTTTAACCATGTTGAAGCCTTAATTCTTAGCTGTTTGACAAGATTTTAGACATTCTTATCTAATTATTATTTCTTATTAGATAAACATAGGTAAACATGGTTTAGATAGAATAATTTAAATTCATTCAGTGTTTTTTGCTTCTGTTTCAGTAGTATTCATAAATTAGTGCACCCTTTTCAATTTCATTAATTCAAACATAGTAAGATTTTATTATTTCTAATGGAAGATTACGCAGTCAAAACTCATATTATTAAATAATGAAATGCTGTAACCAAAAATAAAATTACATAAACATATATAACAGCTTTATTTAGTTTTGAACTGCTATATATTCCTAATTCCAATACTGTAGTGTTTGGTTATAAATAATGCCTAATAATATCAGTTTTGTTTCTATAATGTTCTGCTTGCAATAATAAAATCCTGATATCTTTGATTTAGAAGAAAATTAACTTAAAAAATGATTGTTAGAGGTGTACTTATAGGTGATACTGTATATATTTGATGATTGGATATTATTTTTTTTACTCTTAGCTGCATTCTGTCTCATTGCTAGTTACCTTAAATCAAAATATAGTAATGAGCACATACAAAATTCCCTAAGTCTATTATTGTTTATTTAGTCTATATTTATTATCAGAAGGCATGCATGGCATAATGGTTAACAGTGTGAAAAATGGAATAGATGAGTTGATAATTAAGCTGTTTGCATTATACTTTGCCTTATTTCCTGTGAGAAAGGGATCAATCCATCTCTTCTCTTTTCAGCTATTGGTAAATAGTAGTGCAGATTAGGCTCTCTTGCCTTGGTAAGATAGCTGGTCTAGGAGAAGGAAAACTCTGATTTCAAACACTCTACTAACATATCTTGAACCAGCCTGGTGGAGTCCTTTACGCCTCTTGTCTTACAGACCTTAGAGAAAGTCTGTGCTCTACAGAGAAAAATGCCAATGGTGATACTGTATATATTTGATGGTTGGACATTATTTTTTATTCTTGATATGTCAGAAAACCAAACTGCTAATTATGATTAAAGCTTTTTCAAAAAAATGGACCCACAAGATTTTTACTTCACAACATATGAAGATTATTTCAGGATTTACATTAATAATTAAGGTTTATTTTGATCCCTTAGACACAGAATTGATTCATCTCAAAAGAACAGATTTTCACACTCTTGACATCAGGGTGATTTAATATTAGGATTTTTTTTCTTTTTACACAAAATAGTAATAAATACCTGTTATATTACATTGATGATGTAAAGAGAGGAAGAAAATTTTATTTGTGAATTAACTTTTTTTTTATAAATTGTATTGAGTTCATTTTAAAATAAAAAGGATTTTAAATCAATTTTCATTTGACATTGTAAATCTATCAATATCCATAATGCAGATAAACTTTAAAAAGAGTATAAAACAATTATAAGTAAATTTAGGTTTAATCAACTTTATTCTCTTAGAAGCTATAAAAGTTATTCTGATTATTAAACCCTTTTTGCTTGTTTCTAGGGAGCCTACACGCAACCTGCAAATGATCAACTGATCTGTTGCTCAGTGGAAGGAGAAGGTAATTTTTTTATGAATGACAAACCCAGAAGAAAATAATTTATGACTTTCAAGAATAATAGCAAAAAAAATAAACCAAAAAAAATATCTCTCTGAAATTCTTGCAATTTAAGATCTAGGTTGAAATAAAGTAACATCTTTTAGGTTTATCAGGATTTTCTCGTCAGACAAACACTAAAAAATGGGAGGTGATATAAAGGCTATCAGTATGTCAAATAGAATTGGCAAACTAAGTCTGAGTTTAACCAGAGGCTACTTGTCTTCACAAAACAATAATACCTTTGTAAAAGACATGAATCCTTTGTTCTGTTTTATCATCATATATCTTGACAAAAATTTGTTGTCATTGGCATGCCATGATTATTTTGATAGAAAAGAACTCTCAAAATTACCTTATTAACTTGACAGAAGTAACAGTGAAAAGTTTTTGCACATATTCTTAACCTTGACAAATGCCATTTATTAATCAATGTGTATTTAATAGGTTGAATAAAAATGTTCAACTTCTAAAAGAAGTTGTATATCATCTAAGAATTCCTCTATATAGTAGCACTCAACTGGTTCTTTTTCTTTCAGTACGAGGCTATAATTCCTTGACCCCTGAAAAGGGTCAGACTTTAATGGACATCAATGTTGAACAAGAGATGATTCGAGAACTTACCCACAAGAAACAGGTTGGTGGATTTTATCAAAATATTCTTGCATATTTGATTCAAATTTGATTTCATACTCTTTTCTTTAGTAACACTGTAAGCAAATGGTCTTATAGTGTGAATAAATAAGTTATTTAAAAAAGAACCTGCAGTCAGCAGATAAACAAGCTGACAAAGTTCAAAAGCTCAACATCTAGTCCTGTATGCCAGGTGTAACAAGATATGCTCAATCTAGCATTCCTGACTGAAAACAGTACTTAACCAGGACTTGTTGAGGTCATCAGACACCATCAGCCATCTTAGTAGTAGTGGAGGCTGACCAGACAATACCACTCACACAAGGTGGAAGTGAACCTCAATAAATGCTGCTGGGTTTCTTGATCTGCTTTTTTTTTTATGACTGGGAACACAAGAAGTTCAATGGTTGTGTAGATAGAGAGTGATTTGACCTTTCAAAGATAGAAAAAGTACTGCTTCCTGATAGATCAAAGAAGCTAGTCTGCACATTGGATCTATTATCCATTTCCCCATATTTCCATGCCCACAGAAATTGAAAACAAAGAATAAAACAACCGAGGTCTTAACACTTGTAGCAAATTATGTTTTTTTGTTTCTTCTTCCCCATTAGACAATTAACCATCACTAATGTAGCAGTCATTAGTGACAATGCCACATTTTCTTGATCATCTTTTGAATTCTGTTTTTTTTTTGTTTTTTTTTATTTTAAGATTTTACTGGCAATTTGTTCTGTGGAGCAAAAGGGTTGAGATCCTCTATCCCTAACTACCTAGTAACTAGAATTGATAACTAGAATTTACACAAGAAGTTGGTTGAATTCTTCAAAAGAGAGTTTTAAAATTCTCCAATACTCATCAGATCCAAATCTGACCTAGACACAGTAATTTTTTCAAAACAAGAAAAAAAAAAGAATTTATTGACTTGAATTTAAGTCAGGTAATGTATTCATTAAGAAATATTGATGCCATACACATTTGGTTTGGACTACTCTGGAATTCACTTATCTGTCTTTTTTTCTCTCTTTGTAAAATTTAATTTAACAGTTATGCCTTGTAACACTAAATAAACCCTGAATACAAGTCCAAATTCTTTGCCCATTTTCAGTTCTTATATGACCTAATATAATTCTGTATCTGAACATTACTCAAATTTCAATTGTCTTCTAAACACCAACTCAGAGTGAGGCTTCTCAAATTTTTTACTTGATGCTTGTAACTAAATTTAATTTCCATTCATTCCCCAATAGATTAATTAAATATTAAATTGCAACAAGTTTACTAGTGTTTAAATACACTTTACATGAGAAAAGAATCAGTAGATGCATCTGTAATCCTAAAATTATTATTTGATGAAAAGGATGGATTAAATATTAGTTTGCAGAGTTGTGAGTTTGAAGCATAAATCATTACATGCTATGTTTAAAGTGTTTCTCTGTTTGCTGAATAAATAATGCTTATGACTAAACCCAATATGAACTTGGAAAATCTAGTAAAATGGGCTCAACAGTTGCACTAAGCTTGGGATATTTTGCAACAGATTTTTCATACATCCAGTAATTTTCAATTCTTTTAAAGGTGTACATAGATTTTGCTTAAAGATGGAAAGTTATTTCAGTAAATTCTTTTTTAAAAAAGGTATCTAATTTTGCATTTTCCACTTCAACATTGTTCATTTAAATGACCTGTGTGTTTTGATCTTGTTGTATTGGAATAACATATCATCATTGGCCATCACACCCAATCAGGCATTCTATTAGGTGTATGATATCTGGCAACTAGTCAATATGATCCAATGATTTTGTTTTTATAAATGCAAACTTGTAAATTCACCCTCTATGGACTCCTATGCTTTTATTCACCCCCAAAGGTTTATATGGACCACTTTGAGAAACTCTAGTTTAGAGCATACCATACAAAACTTGCTCAAGATTTGAGTTCAAACTCTGTAATAATAGTCAATTATTTTTACTCACTGGCCTGTTACAATGTTCTTTGAATCTCAATTAGAAACATTCCAGCATTTTTACAAAGGATGAAAAAACAGTACTAATTTCTCACCAATGTTGTTGAAGCCTTAACTCCTTTAATACTTGTTCATCTCGACTGTTAATTCTAGGATTGTGTTTTTCATTGAGGCACTTGACACCTCTTTACACCTTTCCACAGTTTATAAGAAGCTACGAAAAAAGGACTTGTTTGCTAAATATCTATTTCTTTGATAGTGAGTTGTTGGAAGTTCTTATTTTCATTTATTAAAGATAGCTGTGGATAGCTGATACAGAAGAGTGTAAGATATCTCTTCTGAAAGGAGGCAGATTTAGTGTAATAATTATTGTAATAGGTTGGTTGGTTGGTTGTTTTCTTTTATGGGGTATCAACCCTTTTCAAATCATTTAACACTGAATTAAATTTCAAACTATTCAGTTTAGTATAAGTATCGTTTTTGTTTACAAACAGTTAAATGTCAAAACAGTTCTATTTCAAACAATTCAATTTAACATAAGTACACAGTTTAGTTCTATTTAAAACAGTTCTATTTCAAATAATTCAGTTTAGCATAAAGTACGCTGTTTAGTTCTATTTGATTTATAGATAGGACCCTATCAAGTGCTACCATTCCGGGCCAGAGTGGGCTGGAAGCAATGGCAATAAAGGGGTACTCCTCATTCCCCAAAGCTCCAGCATCACTAGAACCTCACCATCAGATTGTTTAGCGTCATATCCAGGACACTTGTGTGGGGGGGGTCTTACTCCTCTGCAGAGCAGCAGTCGATGTATTTTACAGTCCCAGCCAACTGGGCAATTATTGTAGTTGGGAAACCCTGGATGAGACTGTTTGCACTTCACTTCACTTCATGCTAATGCCCTTGGAAAAGGCATGAATCCATCTGATCTCCTAGCTATGGGTAAATAGTAGGGCTGACTGGATTTTTTAATCTTGGTTAGGCAACCTGTCTTGAAGAAATAAAACTTTGAATTCAAAACAATTTTACTCTCTTTTAAAACATTGACCTTGTGTCACATTCTGCCCGTGGCAGAGGGGTTGGGTAAATACATAGATATCTCCTCTGAATAACTTTGCTTAACCTGACTGTAGGGATTTGAAAAAGTGTCTTCATGTGTTTGTAATAAAAACAATCTTGCTCAGCATATACTTCAGGCACAAGAATTGTATATGTCCCATATAAATGTTAATGTGTCAGAGAATCCTCTTAGTTATCCTTAATTTTTCATGCATTATCTTCTTGTTTGCAAACTAGACTCTACTGATGGAGCTGAAAAACTATCAAGACAACCTGTTACAATCCCAAAATCCAGCAACTGAAGAACTTGATAAGCCTGGTTCTTTGATTCCAGTAAGTTATGATTTTTGTCTTCTCAATGCATTACTGACAGGTTTGATTTTTTTTTTGTGAAACTCATAATCATTGATACAAAAAAAGAAAGAACAAAAAATTCAGTTAATTCCACAATAAAATGTAATAATCCTTACTTAACCTGTAAAGTTCTTGCAAAAAGTCATAATTTTCTAAAAAGAAAATTCTCAGAAATACCAAAAAATAAGAAGTTTCTTAGATTTATTTTTCTTTTATTGATATCTTAATTTGTGATTAGTACTTTGAGAATGAATTTTTACTACAATAATCAAGGAAATTAATCACTTCTTATGTGTGTCTAAGCCTTTGAGGTTTCATTCAAATTTGTGGCAATAAAAAAAATGGTTCAGTTTTTCCAGTTTGTTTTGTCTGATACAGTAGATATTTTAAGATATTTAATACTCAGCAAACTTAGACAGTTTTATATTATGCAATATATTATATAAATATTCACTAGAAAAATTCAAATTAATATTTTTGTTTTCATTGTTTGTTTATTTTTTCTCTATTCATTGCTGCCAAATTTCTTCAGGTTGATACAAAAGTCAAGGCAGAATTAAGTGTTCAACCAGAAAGCCAGGAATTTCCTGTAAGTATTTAAAGAATTGTATTAGAATTTACAATTGTCTCTAGCATCTCTTATTTATTCTGAATAAAAAACTTTATTTAATTTTTTCCAAGTGTAAATTGTCAAAACCTAAAAAATGCTGGGGTGTACATAATTGACTCAACTTTGATTTCACCCCCTCCATCTATGTACCATTTGATTCTTCCTTCCCTCAAACCTTTTGATTTCATCCTATTTCATATTTTTCTCTCTTCCCTACAAGCTTTTATTGAAATATAAATTTGCTACACTTGATAGTTGTTTGAATATACTTATACTGTAAGTATACAGGTATTTAACTATTTAAATAGTATAGCATGAGTCCCTATGGCATTGTGGCTATCATGATGGACTGTAACATCGTATTGAGTTTGAACTCCAGTCGCACTATTATGTTCACTTTCCAACTAATATCTTTGGGAAAGGTATGAACTTCCTTATCCCCTCAGCTATGGGTTAAATAATACCACTACCATTCTACAAGGATGGCTTTGGCATTAAAAACCCACAAAGATTAATATGCCATTAAACAGAGAAACCAAACCAAATAATATAGCTAGTTTAAGCTCACTGGTTAAGACATAATCATGCCCCCCCCCAAAAGTTATATTTCTTGAAGTACAAGTAGGTTTAGGTTTGTCTCTTAAACTATGGTGTCTATACTTGAACCTGTTTACACTGAAGCTAATATAGTCATGTAATCAAAATGTCACATAAAAATAATTAAATTTAATGTTTTTATTTTGAATCAAGACAATTATAGTAAAGACATAACTACACAGATAACTGTTAATCTATTTTTTTTAAGAAATTGTTTGGTAAATTTAGTCTTTGTTTTCTTCTTCCCTTTGTTGAAGAGGGAAATAGTCAATTGAAAATTTTGACTTATGGTCAAGTACACTGAAAGCACCAATTCCTCTTAGATTACTGAAGTGAAGCAGTGAAGAGCCTGTTCAATACTTGAATGGGTGACCAGTTAAACAGCAGGTACTATAAGCAACCTGAAACCTTTGTGCCATATCTAAACAAAGCTTAGTAAATAACAACTGAAAATTTTAAGCAACAATTTTTTAATATCAATTTTTTTTTTCAATTATGCATGCAGCTTGTTCCACTCTTTTCTTTGTTAAATTCCCCAACATCTCCATTGAGCCAAGAAAACCACATAGTTCTGAAATCCATATCATCTTGGTATATGCAACTAGTAGATAAAAATGATGTATGCTGCTTCCTTCAACTTCATTTTCCAATGATGCTCTCAGTCAATTACCTAGCTCCCAGAATGTATACCTTGCTCACTCCAGGTATAGTTTGGTTTATTTAATGGTAATTTTATTCATTTGTAAATATTTGATTATAAAGCTCTAAATTGAAGAATAAAATCATTTCCAGTCCAATTTGTAACTTAATGATATTTATAGTGTGTGGGTCTTCATTTGTGCTTATCTTGATAATAATGATGATACAACTTGTATATTTGTTGGTGTGCTTGTTTCAAAAGATGAAAAGAAAATTGTATCAATATTAAAAGAGGAACAGTATGTTGCAAAACCATTAGAATGTTCTAACCTGGAAAATAAGGCTATTTCCTGTTCAATTTCAGTTTAATAAGAATAGTGTAGAGTTCGTATTCATGGTCACCAAAAATTATCTGATTTCTCAAGGGACGTAACTTTAGGTACATTACATGCTATTTATTTATAAATAATTATAATGAATTTTTCTAACTTCTCACCAAATCAGAATGCAAATTCTCTAAATATGAATTGATTTAGTATCACCAATGGCAGCATTTAAATAATTAAGTTTGATAAGATGTTTAATCTTCTGCAGTTCAAGACACTGAAACTGACAACATCCATTACAGAGAGCAAAAGATCCTGTTAACTTTGAGTGTACTCAAGTTGCAAGAAGAGATAAAAAGTGTCAGCTTAATCTCTAAGCGAGAAATTATTTTCTTAGGAATGTTCATTTCTATATATTTGTTTTGTTCATTTTGTCAGTTAAAATTTTCCCTAAGAAATTAACACATTTTTTAAAAAATTTTTTATTATACTGATTTACCTTTCTGTTATTTCAGGCTCATGTACTGCTGACAATTTCCACCAATAATGGTAAGTTTTTTTCATTTTACTCACCCTGAATATATATATATATATATATATATATATATATATTCTCTATAAATGGAATAACAAAACTTTAGCACTTTAATTGGAGTGTGATCTTACCTTAAAGGGCACTCTTCTGCCCAATGCTCTAAGAAACTAAAATAACAAAAAGAAGTGAAAAGAAAGAAGAAACCAGCTAAATAACACCAAAGCAATAAAGTTCAGTATGCAGTATAGTATCATTAAGTTATAGTTTTATCAAATAAGACAACTTACTAAATTATTAAACTTCATCAGGGGGAAAAATATATATATTTCAATTTAAAAAAATATGAGATATAAAATATAAGGCAGGGTAAAAACTCAATTCAAAGTTTTACAGTTATGATTATCAGGTGAGCTGGTATTACATGTCCGATTTATTCTAGAAAAAGTGTGTAGATCATAAACGAGACTATGTTGAAAGAGAAACATCATTTGGTCACATTACATGAAAGTATTTTGGTTAGCCTATGAACTTTTCAGGTAACCTTTGTAAATGTTTTATGCTTTTTATATTAAACATTGAAGTAAGACTGAAGCAACTCCTGTTATTTATATTTAAAAATTTTTTTAAAGGTGGTCATATTTATATAAGTTGCAGGTAAAACAAATACATTTGTTTTATAATTTTTGTATTTAGTTTTGTAATTCACTAAAATTTTGATTGAGAATACAGGTTTTAATTAATTCAATTTGGATGACTCGTTTAAAAAATTCTTGAACTTCAATGCATGTTTTAGCTTGCTATTTGTCTTAGTAATTGAGGGGTTTATATAACATTCAAATCAAATTTCTTATCAAACATAATACCAAGATTTTTAGCTTCATGCATTCTCAATAATATTATTCTCGATTTAATATATTATTAAAATAATCATCTATATATTAATATGCCTATTTTTGTTTATTTGAGGAAGTATTAAATTTTATTGTCTTTGAAATAATTACTATTTTCATTTGCATATTTTTAACTTATGGCTTTTAAAATACCTCAAATTTCCATACTACACTGATCCTAGGAAGAGGGCACAGTATTACACAATGATCCATACTGATAACATATTAGATAAATAAAAAATGTAGTTTAAAAAAATAATTTTCACCCTGTATGATATCAAATAAATTTTTAGGCTAAAAAAAAAAAAGAATTTTTGATGCATATGTTTTTATATATATATATATATATATATATATATAGGGTGGTCCAAAACGTGTTTTGCCCAGTCAACTGGGGCTGTAGAATACACAGACTGCTTCTCTGCAGGGGAGTAAGACGCCCCCCCCTCAATGAGTGTCCTGGATATGACACTAAAACACTGAACAATCTGATGGTGAAGTTTGGGAATGTGGAGTACCCCTTTATTGCCATTGCTCCCAGGTCCACTCTGGCCCAGAGTGGTAGCACCTGATAGTATCCTATCTATGGGTAAAATAGAACTAAACCGTGGTTTCGAGAGTTTGTTTTCTGCATTTAAACTGCATATTTATGCTAAACTGAATTGTTTGAAATAGAACTGTTTTGACATTAAAACTGCATACTTATGCTAAACTGAATTGTTTGAAATAGAACTGTTTTGACATCTAAACTGTGTACTTATGCTAAACTGAATTATCTGAAATAAAACTGTTTTTACATTTAACTCTGTGTATTACCCAGTTGGCTATGGATGTAGAATACCCTGACTGTACCTCTGCAGAGGGGTAAGACACCCCCTTCCCAAATGAGTGTCTGATGGTGAGGTTCCAGTGATGCTGGAGCTTTGGGGAATGCGGAGCACCCCTTCATTGCTATCGTTCCCAGGTCCACTCTGGCCCAGAGTGGTAGCACCTGATAGGGTCCTATCTATGGGTTAAATAGAATTAAACTGTGTACTTATGCTAAACTGAACTGCTTGAAATAGAACTGTTTTGACATTGAAACTGTGTACTTATGCTGAACTGAATTATTTGATATAGAACTACTTTTGACATTGAAACTGTACTTATGCTAAACTGAATTGTTTGAAATAGAACTGTTTTGACATTTAACTGTGTTGGGACAAAATCTATACTTATACTAAGCTGAATTGTTTGCATTAGAACTGTTTAACTCAATTGAATAGCTTGAAATAGAAATGTTTTTGACAATTTAACTGTGAACTCATGCTAAACTGAATTGTTTGAAATAGAACTAACTATTCATATGAAAATGGATTTGGCATTAAATAATCTACAAAGGTTGATATGCTATAAAACCCAACCAACTAACCATCAAAAAGTGTTAACACTTCTTCAGGAGTATCTTTATGATATTATGATTGCAAACAGTTTCCATTTATTCACCATCCCTGTTAACACATTCTTGGAATCTTCCACAAGTGATCTCTATAAAATCAATTCTGCTTTTCTAATAAAAGTACGAATCTAATAGATCTGTTAGCAGATTATTCTTATTGGATTGCAATCATTGAGATCAAGTAAGTAATGAAGTGCCTTGGATAATATTATGGTTAGCAAGCTTGACTAGCAAACCTTCACAAGTGAGTACAACTCTCATTGGGTGCTCCCTACAAAACCTTCATGAGTGGTTTGAGTCTCAATCGGTGCCTCATTCATATGGCCTTGTGCAACATCTAAGCAAAAGCTTAAAAAATTATTACTCCCATAAAAATATTAACATTTCTTTGAATTGCCTTTGGAAGAGTCCAAGAATGTTAATAGAGATGGTGAACAAGGGGAGACTGTTTGAAATCATATATCATTTAAGTGTTAACATTTTTTAAATTACCTTGTCTGTGTGTATATATATACATATTCAGGACTTGTTCAATATTGCTTGCAACATTCTTGTTGCGAGCAATATTGAACAAGTCCTGGCGGCAACACCCCACAAGGCACCAACTATACGGCCACCTGCCTCCCATCACAAAAACTATCCAAGTCAGATGAACCAGACATGCAGGATACTGCTGGAGAAGCAGGGACGAGCTCATAAGTGATGTACTCCTATGGACCCCCACATATGGCCGGGCAAAAGCAGGTCAACCAGCTCGAACATACATGCAGCAGCTATGTGAGGATACGGGATGTAGCCTTGAAAACCTGCCAGAGGTGATGAACGATAGGGAGAAGTGGCGAGAGAGGGTCAGGGTCATATATATATGCACACACATATACACATTTAGCTCATAAAATGGAGATTGAGTGTGATGTGAGACTCGAATTAGGTTTGTCCATGTTTATTTTTTTCTATTTGTAGAAGCTTTCTTATAAATCTTTCTAAAAGTCGAGATATGCCATAAGGACTTTACACAGTGATGATCTCTACAGGCTCATACACATTTTCATTTTTATATATAGTCAACAATTTTCTATTTATTTCCAGATACAATTATTCGAGCTGTTAGCATTTTTGCCGAAGGAATTTTTGATGGCGAAAGTCATGTAGTGTAAGTTGAAAAATTCCTCTTCTTAGAAAAATCAACTGAAAGTGGTGATATTCTGCTGCCACACTCCACATGCTGTACAGAAATGGTGTTGTCCTGGCTACTAAACTCCTTACATCTTAATTCTATTGAGCATTTATGAGATTTGTCAGACCAATAAGTTTGCTCTGTAGAATCTCCACTATATATCTTATAGCAGTTAAAGGAGACACACTTGGCACAACAGTTATTGCTGTTAGAAATGAAATTGGTAACCCAAATTCAAATACTGGTCAAAGCTGTTTACATTTCACTTTGTGCTAGTGCCATTGGGAAAGGCATGAATTCATCTGTTCTCCTTCTAGTTATGAGTAATTAGTTGGGCAGACAGGGTTGTTATCCTTTGTTAGGCAACCAGTCTAGGAGAAGATAAACTTTGAATTCAAGCCTGATTTTTCTCTGCTTAAAAATTAACCTATGTCACACCCTATCCATGGCAGAGAGGTTAGGTAAATACATACAGCAGTTAAAGGACCCTCTTGTTAAAAT